>BQNB010005600.1:0-95753 GCA_026074375.1 Tanacetum coccineum
CAGCCTCCGATCACTAATATCAAAGCGCACTTTCGAGTCTAGAGCCAAGAGATCATTAATTAATCTCGTTAGGACACATTTCAAATTATATTGTCTTTCACACACTGTGGAAACAAGGTTATCTTAAGAGTCTTACGCATTATCCTTGTGATATTGCCTGAACATCCGAGTGATACGAAGTATTCACTATGAAGAAGGAAATCCTGCTAGAGCCTACATCAAACAAGCTCTAGGTAGGTGACTTGTGCGATTCTACAAGAATCAAACTTGTGTCAACTGAAAAGAAACGATGGTGCGATTCTACGTGAATCAAACTTGTTCCAGCATAAGAATTGACGGTTATTAAACATTTGACAACCAATCAAAACTATCGAAGTGTTACAAAATACTTTCATAATTAACACTTAAACTGATTTTTCAAATCAATTTTCTCTTTATTGCTAACTGTTTCATTACAGGATAATTTAAAGATGGAGATGGAGATGGAGATACATAGTTCCAGTAATGTCAAGTTAATAACCGAATGCTCAGACACGACCTACACTTGTTATGAAGTTATGAAAGATCTCATAAAGGTGTCAAAGCTTCCGCAAACTCTGATATCATATTCTTCTTCACAAGTGCACAAGATGGCAATAAATTACAAGATGATGAGAGATTAAGTTTGGCTGATGATCTCAAGAAAGCTCATGATCAAAATCAAAACAAGTCAAAGTGAACAAGCTCAATTGTTATCTAAAGATCACTACAACAAAGTACTAGATGTAACATGAAGAATCAAAAGACTGCAAGCTGTAAGAGCTTAAGTCTAGTGTTTTCAAGGGTGACCTCCCTTAGGGGGAGATTGTTAGATATGAGTAAAAACTCGGTCACCCCGTTTATTTATTGTTTATAATAGTTCGTAGTTTAATAGTTAATCGTATGTCTTTCGGTTTTAAGCCGGGTACTAATACCCGGTATTTTGTAAAAACTATATAAGCCTCTTCCAACTTTGGAAGAGGCAAGCTAGTCATAATCTATTTTACACTTTACACACATGTTTCTCTCTCTAGAATATCTCTCTATGTGTTTATCTCTCTAAAGACTAGCCCAATCACAAGAATCATCACCGTGTTATGAAATAAACGATCCTACAGGTTGCTAGTTTCTTTTGTGTAAAAGTATGTATTTCCTATATTCGTGTGCATATTTCTTATCTTTGGTTAGGTCGGGAATTGCACAATGCAATGGGAATGTGAAAGTAGTTTCTTTATTTTTTGTGTGTTTAGTACTTTCACTATTATTTTTATTTCTGAGTCATGAGCGTTATGAAAATATTATCCAGATTTATTATGATCGTGAAGTGATGAAATTTTACACCTTTATTTGTTTTAGTTTATTTGTTAAAACAATAAAAAAAAATACAAAATACAAAAACATATAAGAGAGAAAAAAAGGAGAGGATTGTGAGATAATCGGTTCATCTAAACTTAACCGATTTTATTATTTATGAGATGATCGATATTGAACCAGTTTGGATAGATCCTCCAGCTTTATTTCTTTCTTTATATCATCTGAGCTAGAGAGGAGGCAGGGAAGTTTTGAACTCATAGATCTAAAGCTAACTTCCTTCTTAGCTTTGCTAGTTTCCAAATTTGCACCTGATTCAGTGTGGGCAATTTTCAACTCATCTCTAGCAGATTTGGTTTTATCTACAAGAACACTTGGGTTAGTCCCTATAAACATATGATCAAGTGAATAGTTTTGGGTTCCTTTATCCATATCTTGCTGTTTATATACGGAATCATTAGGAGCAGATTTTCCAAGATCAACTTCAGCTGTTAAATCTGCTGAAGCATCATGTCTTGATGCAGACTCAAAGTGAATAATGGTAGAAACTGAATAAATAGGCTTATTATGAATAAATGCTAACATACCACTACTGAGCTGACGGTGGGCTCCTTCTTCATTGGTGACCCCTAAATATGTTGGGCTATTAGTTGCTTGCTAGTCCTTTTTATGTAGTTTAGCAACCACAGTAGTAGAAGTTGAAGGCTGGATAAGGTTGGAGTCCATGGCAGAGCTGGACTAGGTTTCTATCACTAAATAGTCAGTTTAAGATCCTGTGTCCCCTTTTGTAGAGGAGTCACCTTTGGTTGTCTCTATCTTAGACTGAGGATGGTTATATGTAAAAGGAATTTGACTTTTCCTTCGTCTAGACTTAGCTCTAGGCTTTATGCCTTGGGTAACCTCCTTCTCAGCTTTTGAGGAGGGTTTTGGAGCTTTGAAAGCCACAAGCACATCAGCTATGCAGATGCCCAATATGTGCTTTGTGAAGGGAGAACCTTCAGGTTGGTTTTTCTTCAGTGCCCAGTTGTGAGCACTGAAGTCTTGAGTGAGGTTCAGAGTTACTTTATCATTCCTATAACCTTCCATCTTATGTTGCAACAGCATAGATAAAAACATAGGATATGGGACAACCTTTTTCCTAAACTTCTTGTTCAACTTGCTGAGAAAATCTTCCCAAATCAACTTAGCAAAATCTATTTCTACTCCATTTGCAAGACAACATAGAAGGGTTGCATCCTTGTTTCAGATCTGGTCAAACCCACCAGTCTTACCTCCTAAACATTGAATAATTTGGCCTATTAGCAACCTCCATCTAGGAGGAAGAAATCCCTTTCTGAGGGTCCCTATTGCTTCAATTTACCCACTATATCCTATTGTGGTAAAGCAATCTCTAACAGTATCTGGTGATGGTAATGCAACTTAGTTACTAGAGTGGGACAAGTAGTTTGCCCCCAATGGCATTTCTGAATGTTGTGAGCCCTACTTCTCTTAGGATGCCCCTTGTAGGAGTTGAGAACCATACTTTAGAGTTCTTTTGGGTTTTGACAGTGTACCAAAACTTTGACAGATACTCTTTGTATTGATTTGGTGACATAGTGAATGCCTCCCTAAGACAACATTTGGAAATGAAGTCTGAGAGAACCTTAAAGTATTTTGAGTTTGTGTATGGAGGATAAAAAAGAGCAACAAAATTGTTGGGATTGAAGATGATATCTTCAATATCAAACCCAACTTGAGGAGTAGGCTCAAATGGAATGAGGCTTTCTAGTTGTTGTTCTTGTTGGGGATTTTGTTCTTGTTGTGGGGGGATTTGAGTTGGATTTGATGATTCTGTCATTTTTGTTATTAGGGTTTGAGGGTGGGAGGAGGGGGGGGGTGGGTGAAGGTTGTTTAATGGTTTGCTTTCATCTTGTGTGTGTTTGTTGTTTGATTTTATGATGTGCTTGTGAAAATTGATTTCTGAAGTTGGTGTGATGTGTTTATATAATTTGTGAAGTTATGAATTTTTGGGGAATGTTTTAGGGTTAGTTATTGCATGTGTGCTATACTTTGCATTTAATTAAAGTTAGCGCAACATGCTTCTGACACCTTGAATAGTGAACAACCGTCTGTTCAACTGTAAAAGTAGGTGAGAGAGGGTGAGGTCACGTTAACGTTTTGATATCCCTTTTTAATAATATTAAAAGTAAATAATTTCTTTGATAAGAAATCATTTAGAGAAAATTATATTAATTTTAAAAATCACTTTTGCTTATAAAAATGACCCTTTGAGTGATGTTTTGAAAAGCTAAACTAGGTTTAGGTTTGGTGTTATGTTATGTTAAACAGATATTGGTAATCTTTCTCAACACCAATGCTCCAGCGAAGGCGATAAAATCACACATGCTTATGCAAATCCATGAATAAGACATGTGATTGCTCAGTTAATTCACTCGAGAAAGCTTAAGATTTAGATCAAAATTATAGTGTAATCTTTATTCGCATTAATGCTCTAGCGAAGGCAACAAAACCACATGTGCTCATGCAAATCCATGAATGAGACATATGTAATTGCTCAGTTACTTCACTTGAGAAAGCTGGAGATAGAAATCTAGCTATGGTGTAAAAACAGAACTGAAGAATAATAAATTAGTTTTGTTCAGTTCTTGATGTTTACCAATACCAATGCTTCAGAAAAGGCGGCAAAACCACATATGCTCCATCAAATCTATAAGAGAGGTACAAATGATTGCTCAGTTACTGAACTCAAGCAAGCTAAAGGTTAATAAGCAAAAACTGAATTGACACTTAACAAATAAAGTTATGTTCACTTTTAGTTGAAAAGCTGAACCCCTTCAGTCTTCATCTGAAGAATCATTTAAGGGTTCAGGTTTTGAGCCATCGATGTTTTGAAAGTTGGTTAATCTAGGGGTTTGGTGAAGATATCAGAAAGTTGATATTGAGTGGGAATGAAATGTAATTCAATGTCCCCTTTCATGATATGATATCTGATAAAGTGATATCTGATATCAATGTGTTTTGTTCTTGAGTGCAGAACTAGATTGTTAGAAAATGTAATAGCACTTGTGTTATCACAAAATATGGGTACCTTCTCATATACAATGTCATAGTCACTGAGCTGACTTTTCATCCATAGTATATTGACACAACATCCAGCAGCAGCTACATATTTAGCTTTAGAGGAGGACATAGCTACAGATTGCTACATTTTAGCACCACAACACACAAGTTTGCCTTCTAGCACATGAAGTGCTTTTCTTGTCCATGTTGCATCCAACATAGTCAGAGTCTGAGTATTCTTTTAGGTTAAAACTTGAACATTTTGGATACTAAAGACCAAGACTTGGAGTACCTTTTAGGTACCTAAAATTTCTCTTAACAGCAATAAGGTGAGATTCCTTAGGATTTGCTTGATATCTTATAGAAACAAAAGAAGAGAATTAAATGTCAAGTCTGCTTGCAGTTAGGTACATTAGTGATCCAATCATACCTCTGTACTGAGTCTCATTCACAGATTTTCCATTGAGATCAGGTCCTAAGTTATTAAGGGGTACCATTAGAGTTTTCATTGATGAACCATTTATGTCATACTTCTTCAGCAGAACTTTGACATATTTTTCTTGGTTGATTGAAATGCCTCTTTCAGATTGTTTAATCTGAAATCCAAGGAAATAAGTAAGGACACCCATCATGCTCATTTTATATTTTTGAGTCATCAGTTTAGCAAACTGTTTGCACAACTTTGTGTTGGTTGACTCAAAAATAATATCATCATTATAGGTTACACTAGAATCACATCGGTTTGGGATTTGTAGACAAATAGTATGTTGTCTATCTTTCCTTTAACAAACTTATTTTCAGTGAGAAATGTTGAGATAGTTTCATACCATGCTCTTGGAGCTTGCTTAATTTCATAAAAGGGCTTTGTCCAATTTATAAACATGGTTAAGGAACTCACTGCACTCAAAACTTAGAGGTTGTTTAACATAAACTTCTTCTTTTAGCTTTCCATTCAGGAAAGCACTTTTCACATCCATCTGATAGACTGTGAAGTTCATGTAGGTGGCAAAGGCAAGAAAGATCCTAATTGCTTCAAGTCTTGCAACTGGAGCAAAGATTTCATCATAGTATATACCTTCTTGTTGATTGTAGCCTTGAGCTACAATCCTTGCCTTATTTTTTATTACAATGCTAGTTTCATCCCTTTTGTTTCTAAATACCCATTTAGAGCCAACTATGGTTTTTCCATAAGGTGCAGGAACCAAAATCCAGACTTTGTTTTTGGCAAATTGATTTAGTTCCTCTTGCATGGCATCAACACATCCAGGATGCTTAAGTGCTTCAGAAATCTTTTTGTGTTCTTATTCAGATAAAAAATCTACAAATAGACATTCATGAGCAAAAGCAACACTAAGTTCTTTAGCCACGACCCTAGTAAGCATTCTAGCTCCTGGATTTCCTATTATATTAACCAGCTCAATATGTTTATCTTGAGACCATTTGTCTTGAGGAGTTGGAGAGGCCATGGATGGGATGGATAAAGAGGGATTTGTTGGGATTGGATTTGTATTTGAAACTAAATCATCCTCAGCTAGAGAGGATAGCGGTTCAGAGGTCTGAACATCTTCAGTGCTTGGGAGGTTTTCAATGATAGTTTCATCATTGTTGTGATTTGAGTGCCCAGGTTGATCATCATCTAAGATTTCATCAACTTGAGCAGAATGATCATTTTGATCAGTATGGTCATTTTTATCAAGTGAAACATTAGTTTCAAGGACAACTGGTTCAGGTTCTTCGTAGGGTTCTATGAAAGAAATCTCATTGCTATTTACTTGATATCTTTGAGAAGGTTCATAGGGATGAAGATACTCATCAGGTGGGTATATTTTAGATTCAGCAATAGTGATGTTGTCAACTAAAGGTTTTGTAAATTTGATAGCATCAATGCTTTCATCAAATGTGATGTGGTATGTTTCTTCAGTTTGTTGTCTTCTTGTATTGAAGATCCTGAAGGCTTTGGAAACAAGTGAGTATCCAAGGAAATAACCATCATCATCTTTTTCATCAAACTTTCCTAAGTGATCTTTATGATTGTGGATGAAAACTAGGCATCCAAAGACATGAAGAAAGTCAATGTTTGGAAGTATTCCACGAAAGATTTCATAGGGAGTTTTGAGATGTCTTTTAACAATAGTGGATGTAACACCCCCATTTTCATATATCTCAGCGGAAGGGTCATTTGGGGTGCTACGTCATAATATAACAACTCAAGCATAGAAAACGACTCGAAAGAAATGTTTTTAAAATACATTCATTCGAATAAAAGTTTACATCATAGGTCCCAACCTATTCATAATTCAAACAACATTTTTGAAATGTATTCTTCGAATGATTTTCTTGAAAAGAGCCTTCAAAATATATGTTTCATTAATATCTCCAAATATCTCCATCACCGAATTACCTTCAAGGCCTGGAGATAAAAAAAAAAAACATGATATAAACGTCAACATTTAATTGTGAGGAATCATAGGGTTATATATAAAAACCATAAAAATATGTTGGGTTTCCAACATTCAAAATCTCGAACACAAGTATCATTCGAATATTCATTCATGATATAACGTTGTGGATCAGACAACGTTATAGGGAGGATTATTATAAGCCTCATGAATGGAACGTTACCATATCATTATGTTGGGGTTCCCAACAAGGTATGCACACTATACACCCTCGCTATGAGTGCATATTATTCTCTATACAACGCATTCGTTGTGTCATATTCCCGAAACTTGACGATAGCCAATCGTCACGAATTTGGAGGTGGAGCATCCAAATAGTACTATTCCATGTATAAGCGTATGCCATCTACCGGCAATTAACAATTCATGATTTCCGTGGGTCTTTTATCTAGCGAGTTAATCTAACTTATAATAATCAAGGCTACTAGCTTACAATCTCCCCTGTGTTCTATTTTAAAAACAAGCATGTTATCTCCCTCGCGGGTTTATAAAACAATTAAAGTGTAAAAAATGCGAGGCTATGAACTCACCATGATCGAAAGCCGATAATCAAACGAATAAGTCTAGCACGAGAATCTACAAACGCGATCACGACCTATAATTAGAGTCGCTCGATTACTATATCGAAAAGTATAATTAACGATGCGTACATCGTATCAACAAAAAATATATATATATATATATATATATATATATATCTATATATATATATATATATATATATATATATATGTATATATATATATATGTATATTTACTCATACATGTGATGAGAAATCCACTTGCGCCTTAGATCCTATAACCCCACAATATTAAGTTACGATCATTCTTTGTTTATATCATTCATTCGTTTAACCGACAACTTTCTATTTTAGGAAATTTTTATTTTTAGAAAGTTATTATTTTCGGAAAGTTAGCATTTTTAGTAAGTCTCGTTATCAAAGTATATTTATAAAAATATTTATTTATCTCGTCGAACTTTCGACTTTCAAATTTTTCATCACTTTGTTATTAATTCCTGGTATCGATATTATTTTTCGATTATTACCAAAGTTTCTATTTTAGAATCTCCTCGTTCGTTAAGAACGGTAAGTTTAAAACATCTTACTCGTAGTAATCATAGCATTTTAATTATTTTTACCCGTTGACTTTCAAAAGTCAACGTTAGACTTTGTTTGACTTTGACTTTTTATACATATTTATTAATTAAGTTGAATCCGCTTTCAACGGACCCTCTTAAATCAATTTCATGACTCGGACAAAGAAGAGATTTTATTGCGAATCGATATTTTGCGACAACTTTACTAGTGTTAGCCGAGACCCGAAACTCGGAAGAAAAATGCCATAATGCCCCTGCAGCATCAGCTGGAACTTGGACTATTTTAATAAAACGCAGACAGTTTGGACCATCGGTTTTGCCCGTATATCTCGTTTTCGTGACTTTGACCAAAAAGAGATTTTATAGAAAACGTCATTCCGGACAACTTTCGTGTTTGCCGGAAGGCTGAAACGGACTCGAAAGTGCCCAAAATCCTCCGTTGAAATTCGGGACAGCAAGCAAAGTACCCAAAAATGCTGTCAAAAACATTTATACTTTTCCAATCTTCGATCGGCCATAACTTCTTCGTTAGGAAGAGTTACGGGAGATCCTCGCTATCGAACGGACGTCCTAACATCCTTACAAAATTTTCTAGTCCAATATATGAATTCGGAAATCTCAGGACCTCATTAGCGTGCTGAACCTTCTGAACGAAAATTAATACTTTCAAAACACGCCAAAAACTATTTTTCGACCACAAATTCACCCACGACATATCTAATATATCCTATAACACATATTCATGTGTTCCAATCTATCCGCAAATTACAATCTAGCTAATCGCCGCAAGTTCATCGGATTTCATCACATATATTAATAATTGATCGAAACGCGAAACTAACGAAACAATAGTAACACGAATACTTACAACGCTATATTAAGCAAACTCGGACTCGATTCGTTCCCTTTTCTTGCCTTTGCCGAACTCGAACCGAACCAAAATGCCAAAACTTAGAAAAATACCCATTGCATGTGGAATATTTTTTGTGGAAAACATAAGAAATGACGAGGGGATTCGGAAAATATAAATTGATCGGATTGCATGTAAGTTTTTAGGGCGACCATGGCGGTCTCCGGCAGCGGTGGCCGGGGGTGTGGTGGTGGCCGGTTGTGGGAGAGAGCAAAACAAAAGTGTGTGTGTTTTGTTATGTATAAAATGTGAAGTAAATGGTATATTTATAGTGTGGCACTTTGGTCACTTGACACAAATAGTCCTCCCCTCTTTTCTCTTTTAGATTTTTGACACGTCTATGTTTTATTTAAATAAAAACCGACACCTGTGGCTCGGGATTACTCTTCGAGACCAATTTTATTTTCCGTCAAGCTTTTATTTGTTTTAAAACCCGCGAGGGAGATAGCATGATTGTTTTTAAAATAGAACACAAGGGAGATTGTATGCTAGTAGCCTTGATTATTATAAGTTAGATTAACTCGCTAGATAAAAGACCCGCGGAAATCATGAATTTTGTTAATTGCCGGAGATGGCATTACGCTTTACAGGAATAGTACCTATTTGGAGGATGCACCTCCAATCACCGTCGACGACTGGCTATCGTCAAGTGTCGGGAATATGACACTACGGATGCGGGTGTATAAGAGATTAATATGCCACTCATAGTGAGGTGTATAGTGGGCCATACCTTGTTGGGAAACCCAACATTATGACTATGTAATGTTCGATTCTGAGGCTTATAATAATCCCCCCTATAACGTTGTCTGATCCACATCGTTTTATCATGATGAATATTGCGGAAATGTACTTGTGTTCAAAGATTGATTGTGGGAACCCCAACATATTTTTTATGTATATATATATAAACCCTTATGGATTCAACTCACACATATAATTGTTGAGTTTTAGCATGTTTTATCTCAGTACTTGAAGGTAATTTCGGTGAGATGGCGATATTTTGGAGATATTAATGAAACATATATTTTGAAGGCCCTTTTCAAGAAAATCATTCGAAGAATACATTTCAAAAATGTTGTATGAATTATGAATAGTTTGGGACTTATGATGTAAACTTTTATTCGAATGAATGTATTTTAAAAACGTCTCTTTTCGAGTCGTTTTCTATGCTTGAGTTGTTATATTATGACGTAGCAACCCAAATGACCCTTCTGCTGAGATATATGAAAATGGGGGGTCGTTACAGATTGGTATCAGAGCTTACTTTATAGAGAACAAAGTATTTTACAAAAAAATGAACCAATGAATTTTTGGAAATCTTTTGACTATTACGGTGCAATAGAAATCTTCCCGAATTACCGAGGGACAAGGAAATGAGCAGGATTTATTTATCCGTATAATCTGAAAAAACGATTTATATGTTGTAATATGAGATTTTCATTTATTTTGAATATAAATGTTGATTATGTGATTATTTTATTCTAATCACGAGATATTATACGAGAGGATTTTGTCTGAAGAAACACTAACCCTCTTACGAACCGAACGAAGCTATTCCCGAAGAAACCTGTTTATTCCGATCGAACAAGTGTGGATATCCATGATCCCAACGAAATGGTTGACATTCCGGACGACGTTGATTAGTGATTATGATGGTGAGAGTAAGAAAAACCCGGAAGAAGATCCGGAACAAAAAGACCTAGAGAGAACTAGAATCGATATAATGGCTATGAATCCAATCTACCCCACATGTGACCCATCAGCCCGGTGTTATGAATTGGTGGTAAGAGGAGAATGATGGTGTTAATGAGTGTTAATAATGAGGATATTGAAGACGAAGATGTTGAGATTGAGCTCGATGACGATGCTGAGTTGATATTTCCTTATGAGGTAGAGGATGATAAAACCCCGCCACCAAGAGGTGTGTCATCCAATTCTGAGCCACCTAATGCAGAGTCATCTGATTCTGTATCATCTGATTCTGAGTCAGAGGAAAAGGAGGCCGACGTTGCACCTGAGGACACTTTTGGGACTATTACCCAAAGGCCTTATGCTGTTCGCGACTTTCCGAGGGGTGTATTTGAGGCAGGAGAGCCATCTTTTGCTCATGACTTATCTTATGTCGGTGGATTGGCACCTCGGGCATTGAGACGTGATTTATAGGCGTCCCGTGCACGATCTAGAGTTACGGAAGCTGAGATGGGAACACGCCAAACTGAGATTGCTCTTCTGAAATCAAAGAATAAGATCGGGGAAAAAGAGAGAGAGAGATACTTGATCATGATTTGGGAAACGTTGAGCATGTTTTGGGTGATGTTTTAGAGAGGTTGAAGGTGTTAGAGAGCGAGGAGAATGCTACTTCGAAGAAGAAGTTGGCTGAGGCTGAGATGAAGTTGGAATTGGCTCGTATGGAGCGTGCAGATCGGTGGAGAGGTGAGTTCCATGCATCTTATGGAGGAACAAGGCGGTTTTATATGGAGATGGGTTCGCATTGGGGCTGTTCCTAAGCCACCATCCGATGATGAAGGTATTGAGCGTCCGAGAAAGAAATCAAAGAAATCTTCTTTTGATGGGACTGAGGGACCTTTCGAGTGTAACAACTGGCAATTTTTGAAATTTTAAATGACCATTTTACCCTTTGACTTTTCGGATCTGACTTGACTTTTTGACTTTTGATCTTTTATTGTCACATAAAAACGATTACCGCATAACCGGTAATTTTTTGGAACATATTTAAATAATAAATCATATTTATTATTACATATCTCTCATGTGCAAATTTATTTTTAACTTATTTGACTTGAAAACGAGAAGATATATGTTATTCCTAAGTTGACTTATCAAAAACGACCCGCTAAATCATGTTTTCACGACTCGGACTCTAAAGCAATTTGATGTAAAATGACATTTCGGACAACTTTTTAGTTTTGCCCGATACCCGAAAACAAGCAGAAAATGACCGAAATACCCTCGCAAAAATTTTGAACACAACGCGTACCGACACAAAAATAATTAAATTTTATATTTAATTATCACTTTTTATTAAATAAAAATATTTAATGAATTATTTAATATTTTATTCAAAAGCGTTTATTTAAAAACGCGAATGTTCAAAATAAAGTTTCATTTTTACGGACAAAGCTTGCCGCGACACCCAATGGTACCAAATAAATAACAATGATTTTAAATATATTTTATAAAAACATTTATAAAATACTAGTCGTGTAAATACTCATTTTCGTAGGAAAAACTATTTGGAAAATAATGGCGCAACTTTCGTATTTTGAATCGTCCGTTTATCAGCCTAAACAATACCCTCTTAATCAAAATTTTAACAAAATAAAAATCATATATTCTCTTCTTCCCTAGCTTGTACATGTCCAAGTCTATGCACAAAACAGAATCATCATTATTCCCATGCTTGAAAAAAAAGCATGCCTAGGAGATTTCATGCTATATTGTCCTTTGACTAGCTAATACTAGACTTTAGTTCATTCAAACAAACATTGCCACGTCTCTTTCCCAAAAAAAAACTGGTCACCCTTAGGGATTTAATGACAAAACCCTTTTTGCTTTGTAAAACCTCTCATTTACTAGTCTTTTGTAGTCTTGCCCATTACCCTAGATTAGTCAACGTCAATTCTTCCTTGTCCCATGCCCCTTGATACACGCTCCAAATTTATCGTCACATGATAATTTTTTGTTTGGGTTGACATACTCATTATAGGACTTTTGTGAGGCATAAAAACTTTTGGAAACTTGACACAAAATACTTTATCAAAGATTGATGGATTAACAACACGTATTCACACATTTAACTCACCACATACACGCCATTTTCTATTTCATCAGCTAAATATAAGGCAAGAAACCATACATTGATTTAGGAAAACACCCAATTCATTTTCTCATTTCACTTTAGTTAAATCACACACATACACAAACTCTTACAAAAATAAAAAGTAGCTAAACCCTCTCTATACAAACCCTATTTTTTTCACAATTTCCCTACCAAGACTCAACAACATTCACTTTTTGATTTCATTCGTGTTTTCTTTCAGCTTAGTCACTATTCTTGTGAGGCATTTCATACGAGCTTTGTTTTATTTCTTCTACGGCGAGTTGTCATTTCTAGCGAGATTTTCACGTGAAAACGGTGAGCAAAATAAGAAGAAATGAGTTGTGGGGGCTGTTTAGTCGAGATAACATAAGAACAAAACCAACGGTTGTGTTTCGAGGTCGTCACTCTATGATTTCAACGCGGGAGTTGTCGTGGACCATGATCGTTTTGGTGTTTACGTTGATTTTTCAAGCTCCTCGTTTGGGCTGGCTTTGTAGTACGGTTCGTCTTTCCGACGATACACATTTTCTTTTCTTTCTGGCGAGTTGTGGTTTCGGCAAGTTGGTTCATAGCTCATTTCCCCGGCGAAGTGTTTCGTTTGCGTCGTACGATTTTTCTGATGCTGCAAGCTTTCATTTCTATCTCCATGACAACATCTAGGTATAAATGTATATCTTGTATTTTCGTGTAGCACTGTTAATAATAAAATTGTCGTGAATCATCATGGTTCATGCTTTTGGCATTTGGTTATGGTGCTAGACAAAGAAAAAAAAGGAACAATACAATGAGTAAAATATTAAGGGCATGCTACACATCTATACACATTCACGTGAATGTGTATACAAATCATGTGGTCATCTAAATTATTTTTGAAAACAACCCTCAAGATTTTATAAAAGTTATTATTGACCTTAAAGTTTAACTAGTTGGCAAACTTACATCCTAATCTTGTTGAAGTTGATAACTACGAAATATAACTACAAAAAAACATGTAACAAATAAGGGGCTAATTCTTGTAATACATAAATAAGTATAGTAATTAGTTATCTCGTCAAACAATAACTGTATCTTAAATTCTTTAGATTATTGCTCGACTTTTCGCGACTATTTCATCAACTAAGGTGAGTTATAGCCCCTCTTTACTCGTTTTACATTATTTACCAAATCTCGGGGGGAGAATATATGCTCGTTCAACTTGTTTAATATTCATTCTACATCTCTTTTAACATACTCTTTTATAGACTTGTTTACATACTTGATTTCGTTACTTGTTTACATACTTATTTACATATCTCGTGATGAGATACATCCCTAGTTTTCACTTATGGATATTACAACTTTTTTTTCATTCTAATGATTATGGATTAGGTTAAGTTGCATGAACTGTTAATTACTCGGAGGGTAAGCGCGAATGTTATAAGATAGATCTATTGGGGTTGACATTCCCCTTCGGTGTGATCTAGCTATCACTGGAAACGAACGTTATTTCATGTTGTTACATTGAACTACATTTACATGAACATTTACTTTGATTATCTGAAATTGATTGGCATTCATTAGGATACATTTACAGTGCCTGAAAAGATTGGCATACATACAAGTCAAAGCGCAGTTTCATGAACTTAGGTCTATAATCATAATCACATATGGTGACTATTGTATTGGATACAATGGTCATGCATACATTTCAAATCTTGGATTTGAACACAAGTACATACATTTTGTGACTATTTACAGGTTGAGATAGTCAGTCATACTTTACAAATCTTTGATTCAATATTTTTGCTTAAACATTTTATGATACTGTAGTGAGACAGTAGTCACTAAACATTTTACATGGTACTATAATGATACATTAGACAAATACATTCATTTGAATTTACATTCATACTTATAAAAATCTATGAACTCACCGACTTTATGTTGACATTTTTTAGCATGTTTTTCTCAGGTGAATTAGATGCTTGGCTTACTTGATGTGCATTGGTGTCTAAATTGACAAGATTTCATTCATGAATTTCTACTTACATACAAATGATCAAATCTCGTTGTAATACTTTCAAGCTTTTCATTATGATGCAATTATGGGACAAATGTTATATCAATTTCAAGAAAATCAACGAGATTACTTTTCAAATGACACATTTAGAGGTCGTTCTCTTGTATCTTGCGCTGTGTATTATGAAGTAACGCCCCCGGACATATTTCCACTGCGACACAATTTTGGGGGTGTTACAGATTGGTATCAGAGCACTGGTTATAAAGAACTAGGTTGCATATTTTACCCTAGACTATAACCGTTTTCACAAACATTGCATCACATCAAACATTTTTAAAGTGCATACACACTACTTGCTTACTTGCTTACATTACTTGTTACATTAAGTGCTTACATGACATACATATATATAATATATATGCTTACATCCCTTTGCGTATATCGTACATTTATTTATATAAGAATTATTTATATAAATACTAGAACATTTCTAAAGATATTGTAAGTTAAACAATGGTCTCATTTTACTTTTTGGCATTGTGAGTTGCAAAATAGTCTCACTTCGTTCTCATACATTGTAAGTTATACAATAGCCTTTAAAACTTTTCATAATCTTATACAATATCGTTTATACGAAACCCGTCACAGTTTTGTTTTCATGGAATTATGTGTGAATCTAAGTATTGCAAGTCTTGTATGGGCGGGACTTGTAATAAGAGGATTGATATGATAATTGCTATGTTAACTCGTTTATAAGATCTTATTCATTTATTAAACCGGAGTATCATAATTCTTTTGAACAATATGTCGAACTCCCCTGTTGTTTTATCCCCGTCTCCGAGGCAGTTTTAAACACTAGTTCCATACTCATTAGAGCACCGACATCGTCATGTCATCCACCACCTTAAAGATTTTGTGAGTATGCGTATTGTATCAAAGAAATTATTAAGTAGGATGATTTATAATCTCTTTATTTGAAAGGACTGGGACGCCTCTTCATTTAAATAAATAAATTGTAAATCACCGAACCATAAGTTTATCAATTCATTATTTACATAAATTAGGACGCTTCTTTATGTAAATAATAAATTATAAATGAGTGGGCTTAATGGTATCTAATATGAGACGAGTATGAACTCGAACCCGACAATAACTGGAATCCGCTAATAACATCTAGAAACACAATCACGTCTTACCACTCAACAGAATTTCAAGGCCTCACTTGAACTACCTTATCTCATTCTTAAGACACTTTTGCCGTTGCAAATCCTTACGATCATGAACCGTTTGTGGAGCTAACCGACTTGTGCACCTTTGAGCTAATGGATTTGATTTATCATCGAACTAACGACTACGTGCAATATTCCGTCGCCTATCGCATAAGCTCTCCCGCGAGCTTCTCCCATTCGTTGAACTTTGTTCTGGGGATATTACTTCTCGAAATGTCCTCACTCTCCGCATCCCATCACCGTTTGTTATAGTTATTGTTGTTATGTGTTCTTATACTTTTACTTATGATTCGAGACTCCATATGTTTGTGCTATGATTTTCAAATGATTAAAATAAATAATCATTTTAATGAAGATTTTTGATGATTTAGGATATATATTTGTTCTTGTTGAGAGGTTGTGAGAATTGTGAGTTGCAACAAAGATGGCGATGAGGATAGTCTAGTATTATAGTGGATTTGGTTGATTAGTTTTGGCGTAAAAGAATCTTGGATGGTTTGGAAAAAAATATGGCGGTGTTATGGTCAAATTTATGGACAAGTCCATGGGTGGTATAGAAAAATATAATTGCTGGTCTGAGTTTTAAATGAGGGTAAAACGAACGTTTAACAATGTTTCAAAAGGTTTATTAAGTGCCAAAAGTGTTTGAAAATATTCGTAGAGCTTCTTAATATTAAAACGAAGGTTTAGAAAAATCATCGAACATTACAGATTTCGAAAACGAGACTCCGTCCTCGAACATCTAAAACTTTATACAAACATACTCACGCGACTACACTTTCTCCTTCGATGTTTTCACTAATAAGAGACTTTCTTCATGACGCGGTTATATCAGTCATAAGATCTGTAATGATATTTTTGAGATCAATTTTTGTTGGATTAATTGATCTGGTCAAACTTAGCCAAAAAAATTTGGTTATATGAGAAGTGTCGAAACAACTAATTTTGCTGAATAAAGTTATCAGCGTCTTGTTTAGAATTGGTTTATTAAATCTTAAATCTTTTCTTTGTCACACAAACGGTTAACACAAATTTAATCTCGGGACGAGAATTCTTTAAGGGGTAGGTACTGTAACATCTGGCAATTTTCGGAATTTTAAATGTCTATTTTACCCTTTGACTTTTTAGGTCTGATTTGACCTTTTTTACTTTTGCGTCTTATTATGCATAAAAAAGATTACTGCATAAAAGGTAAAATTTTTCGGAACATATCTTTTTAATAAAATTCATATTTATGATTACCTTACCTCGAGGCGCAAAATTTATTTTTAATGATTTGACTTGAAACGAAAAAGATATATGTTATTTTTAAGCTGAGGAGTTATCAAAAACGAAACGCTAGAGACGTTTTCACGACTCGGACTCTAAAGATATTGATGTAAAACGACATTCCAGACACTTTTTAGTTTTGTCGAGACCCGAAAACAACAAAAATATGACCGAAATACCTGCAAAAATTTTTAACAGCACACACAAGCGTTACCGACGCAAGAATAATTAAAATTTATTTTTAATTATCTCTATTTAATTTAATAAAAAATATTTAAATAATCATTTAGCATTTTATTCAAAAGCGTTTGTTTATAACGCGAATATTCGAGTTAAAAAAAAAAAATTTCGGACAAGGCATAACCGGGTTTCCAAATAATAACAAATATTTTTATAAATGTTTATAAAAAATATTTATGAAATACTATCAAATGACATACACAATTTTTATAGGAAGACTGATTTGAACGCAATGGCGCAAGTTTCGTGGTTATGAATCATTCATTAAACTATCCACGAGCCGGAGCGAAAACCATCTAATTAAACAAAAATTCACGTTTGGTACCTGTGGAAATTCTTTACACAAATAACCCTAGACTATTTGTAACTTGTCACTTTTCTTTATAATTTTTAATATATATATGTATATAAGTTATTAATTTTCTTTTCATTATATAACACACACACACACCTGCACACTCCCTCTTCTCTCTCAAAATCCGGCAGCCACCGTCGCTGGCAACCGCCGCCGGAAAATTTTCTGCGAGTTTTTCGGCCAGAGTCATGAAATTCCCCGCCACCGATCTATCCGATCTACCGGACCACGCGCCGCCATGCGCCTCATCTTCAACAACCACCGTGACCACCCTTACGTCACCACAGCCGCCACCCCCCTCCTTCGGCTGCTACCCCACGACAGCCCCACACCACCATCATCATCCTCACCACCATCTCACCCTCGTCATCACCACCACAGCCTCCACCACCTCCACCACACCACGCACCACCATCACCACGTCACCAACCGCTAACGCCATCATCACCATCTCAGCCGCCCGCCACCAGCCACCAATAAGGGTGCGTTTGGTAGTAAAGCACCCAGGGGGTGCGTATATTCTGCGTTTTGGTTCTTATAACACCAAGGGTATGTGGGTTTGATATTTACACTACATAAGGTACGTTGGGTTTATGGCAGGGCGCGTTTGGTGGTGTTCTCAGCCACTATGGTGCGTTGGGTTATCATAAGCACAAATAAGGTGCGTTTGGTTTTGTTATAACAACACAAGGGTGCGTGTGGTTTGTCTCAAGAACCAACAAGGGTGTGTTGGTTTGTCTTGGCACCACAGCGGGTGCGTTTGGGTTAAGAGAAAACAACAAAGGGTGCGTTGGTTTTGGTTCTCAACCCACTTGGTGCAGTGTGGGGGAGCACCACTAGGGAGCGTTGGCAGCACACACCACCAAGGGTGTTTGTTTTGTGGTTTATAGCACCGAATAGGGTGCGTTTGATGTTATAAAAACCGAGTAGGGCGCGTTTGGTTTGGCTCCGAAACAGCCAAGGGTCATGCATTTTGGGTTGACTGTTTTACACCACAAGGGTGTGTTTGGTATAGAAAAACACACTATTGGTGCGTTTGGGGGATTGCTGTTGTCAGCTTTAGGGTATTTTAGTTTGGTTTAACACAAAAAAACACAAAGGGTGTGTTTGGTATGCAGAAACACCGAAAAGGTGTCGTTTGGGATTAACAGCAGTTAGGTGTTGCGTTGCGTTGTGCAGTTTTGGGACGTTGGTTTGTGCAGTTTATGTCGTTTGGTTGTGCAGTTAGGGGCGTTGGGCTTAGCAGATGGGTGTGGTTGGTTTTACTTATTTTTGATTTCGTTTATATACATATATATTGAAATTGAAACACGCGAGTATTGCAACATTGATTGATTAAGTGGAAAACATTAAATTTTATAAACGTAGGAAACGTTGTATAAACGAAAAGGTTATGTTTTTTAATTACAAGAAAATTTCTATAACTTTCTATACTTTGTAATTTAACTATGATTTCTATTATCTTAGAAAAACTCGATAAAAGGGCGAAGTTATATAGGTTAAGATTATTAATTCGAAATTATACAAAAACCGGATAAACAAACGAAAACTATACTTTTACAAACGGGATAACTATTTTAGCTACAATCGTCAAGGAAACGAAATACTAATTTATAAAATATTATTTTATAAATTCCCGACAATAAGATGAAATCATGACTTTTGTAAAAGCTTTACAAGCATCGGTTATATGATTCGAACATTAAAATGTGCGTTTACTTTTATACGAGAACTGTTATTAATTAAATTGGTGATTTTCCGAACACGTGTTGAAATGTGTGTTTTAGTTATTATTTTCACGTCTCTTATATAGTACTTTTCTTATATATAATACATGTCGTGTATTATATACATTTTGAATTATTCTTTCGGTTGTTTAACGATGTTATATAATTCATGATATGAATTATATATTTGTTCATTTTTCATATGTAATATATACGGAATATATTACACACTTTGCGTTTACTTTCAATTTATTTTATTTAACCAACCATCAAACTATTGCAACTTGAGATCTAAATCTTTATCAATGTGTCACGTTGGTATAATCACCCATCGAAAAACCCAAGTACATTATCCTAGGCTAGTGGGTCATAGTCGTTAAGATAGATTGCATCTTCTTAGTCGAGCGATTTCGGTTTCCGTTCGTTTTATGCTTAATATGTGCATTTCTGCCAATCGTCCTGCAACATCAATGTGAGTTTATAGCCCCCCCCCCCTGTTTTTACTGGTTTTACATATATTTTTGGGGTGAGAACATGCTTGTTTACAAATGCATTTACATGGTTAATTACAAATCGGTTTATATACTCATTTATATATCTCGCGATGAGATACAATACTCAATTATTTATTTATGGATGAAACACATTGCTTGCTTTTACATGGATACAATTACTTTGAACTTATATCTATTGTCTAAGTAACCTGATTCGTAGTAAACCAACACACGTAATAATAAAATATATAATATGTTTTCTGGAAAAAATTACCAAATTACCCTTGAGGACAAAGGTAAAAAGGAAAATCTTCACAAATATATATAATATAATACGTATATAAACCGGGAAGTATGATTTCCCGGGTCGTTATCCCCCAACGATTTTGTTGAAATTGAAACAGTTGATTTTCGGACAATGATTTGAATTGGGAAACCAAGAATTGATTTGATTATTCTACTATCTACTAATTAAAAGATTGATTTAATATAAGACGAAAAACATAATAGCGGGAAATTTTTATAACTTTAACTAAAAACGCAAAACGGGAACCCTAAATAGCAATTAAAAAACCTAAATTTCTAAAATTAAACCTAAAATAATTTTTTCTTTTTAAATGGACTCTAATTGACTAAAAAGTAAGTTTAAAGAAAACTAGAATTAAAACGGATTTGAAATGCGCTTTAAAAACACGAAAAAGGGAGAACGGGAACTAATCTCGTTCTTTAAAAATTGAAATTTTGCAAATTAAACCCTACGAAGGCAAAACTAATTTTCCTAGAAACTTTACGATAAAAGAAAATTTTCTAAAAAAGATTTATATTTTTTTGATTATTTTTCTATTTTTTATGATTTTTTAAAGTTTTTAATTAAAAATAAATGTTTAAAAATACTAAACTATCTATAAAAATGCTAGCAAAAATACAAAAAATAGCTTATACTAATTAGATCCTAGGAAAAATAAGCTTGAGGTCACAGCTTAAAAAATAAGCCACGAAATAAGCTTAAACAGCTTATTAGCTAATTGGGATAAAATGTGTATAAGAATTAAATTTTGTAGATGTATAACGAAAAAGACCCTAGGGCGTGTTGGTAGTGGAGTGTGTGTTGTGGTGTTATAAAAGGGGTAGAGGGTGTTGAGGTCGGGGGGATCGAGGTCTTGCTCAATTACCCACGGATTTCCACCTTCCCCCTTTTTTTATTTTTAAAAACTTATAAAAGCAAAGTTATTAAGCACCTAAATATAAGCAATTTTAATAAAAGGAACGTTTTATGAAAAGCCCTAAATAAGCTGAAAACAGCTTATAATATGACAAAAACTACTTAACTACTTTTTTTTAAGTTTTTCTTAAACTATATAATAGAAGACTAAATAAGCTAAAGTTTATGACAAATTAAGATACTAATAAGCTAATTCTTAACCTAAAGAGCTAAATGAACAAGAATAAGCACACAGAATAAGCCATAAGCTAGAAATCAAAATAAGCACTTATAAAAAAAACTTAAACCAAACAGTCCCTTAGACACACTTTGAGCTTAATTTTAAGCTTGTAAGTGGATCCTTAGGCCAAGAAGCTTTTTACCTACTTAAAGCAGAGCTATTAAGCTACTTAGAATTGCAAACCAACTTCATTTTGAAAAACAGATAAGCAAAGAAAAAGCACTATAAAAACACTACAGGCTACTTACTTGGTGTTTTTGGAATTTTAATGAAAAAGTTAATAAGCTAACACTACTGACTTAATAAGCTTAATTCTAATTTAAACTAACATATTAAGCAAACTTAAGAACAAATTAAGCAAAAGTTTAAGAAAAATAAGCTATAAAAACTGAAATAAGCTCTTGACTAAACCTGAGACCCAAACAGTCCCTATAGGGATCTTTGAGCTTATTTTTAGATAAGCTCTTGGATCCTTGTGGGGAAATGGCTTATGCAAGCTTATTCTATAACTAATAAGCTTCCTAAAAATGCTTCTGAAAATGATTTTGAAACAATCTAGCTTAATGAAAAAGCACTATGAAAACAGACTTTAGACTTAAATCATGCTGAGTTTTACTTTGAAAATGAAAAGACAAAGTTCACTTTTGCAGCTTAAAAACATATTAGTAAGACAGCTTATTTTGAAAAAGCAAATTGAAAATGATGATTAATGACCTAAAAATTATGTGTATATGAATTCAAAAAGCTAAAAATATTTTAAACTATCTAAAATTAAGCTTAGAAAATGCAAATTTTTCTATTATAACTGCTGATGCAGTTGACACAATTGTGATCAAAACTTAAAAACCTTCAATGCAGACCTATTAACCTTCTTTCTACTCTATTTTAACACTTATCTAAATACAAATTAAGCAATTACAAAAGCTATAACTGATTTGAGCTCTTAATGCAAAAGAACCTTAACATAATTGAACTATTAATAAACCAACTAATGAAAACTAATTTAAAGCTAATCCAACTTATAAATCTTATTCAAAACAGTTTAAATAAGAGATTTTAATAACTATAAAAGACTAAGTGGTCACAAACAGCACTAAATTGTGGTTAGTGTTGTTGTCCCAAACACCCCTTTAAGAGTTTTAAAATCCATTTAAGCTTTTGAAAAACAAATTTAATGATTAAAACTTAGATACCAGATGACAAACATATTATAACAACCTTAATAATCATATCACTATAAGCAAATAATCTAGAAGAAACATATGCTCAATCTTAGCTAGATTTTTTTTATTTTTATAGATTTTTATGACAAGTTATGAAAAACTAAGATCTATGCTATAAAAGCTAAAAATAGATAGTCAAACAAGAGTAATAAGCATAATGAAACAAAATTAAGCACAAATAAGCTAGACTATAAGCAAAATATAAGCATATGCAAAATTAAGCTAGGAAAATTAAGACAGAAAGAGTAAATGAACTTACAAGGAACCTTAGCTAAACAAAGGTATCAAAGGCTCTAATGAGCTATCTACAAGCTCTGACTTATTAAGAATAAGCCAGTATAAAAGTCTTATGAGCTCTTCCATTGATAAGGCTCATCTTCCAAAAAAACTCAAAATCAATAAGCCAATTGGTTATTTAAGTGATTTTAGATTTAAGTATATTAAGAGCTTATTAATAGCTCAATTTGAGCTTAGAGACTCAAAGAGCTTAATCTGAGCTTATGAGAAGCTTATGTAACATTACTAGCTTATTAGACAAAGTTTTAAGTGAATTTGAGAAAAGTAAATACGAATTCTTATTAATGAAAAAGTTGAGTACAATTCTGAAAAGGAAATTACATTTAAGCAAACATTAAGCTAAACATTTTAAATGAAAATTACAAAAGCTAATTTAAATAAGCTAATTTTATAAGCTACTCCTAGATACTTTTCTTGTGAGTGATTTCTTGTATTTATACTGCCTGGGGAAGCTTCTAGGTCCTGATTCAGTTATATCCTCCTCTTAATCTCGACCATACATTCCTTTCAATCATTGGATGCTCTCTCTCCATCGTTGGATTAGATTTTGATCACACGGATTGCCAACGTGGCAATCGTGTGTCAGAGGCCTTTGTGCTTCTTTTCCATACGTTTTAGTGCAAATCCCTTTTGATAGGTGTGTTTTCTCCTTTGCCCGCGTGTCATTCCCTTTTGGGTATTGGCCAATGAGAGGGCTTATGTGACGTTTATCCCTGCCATGTTGTACTTAGCCACTTGAATTAGCTTGCCATGTTGTCAATTGAATTTTACCCTATGATTGTGACGTTGGGTAAAAGGTTGAAGACGGGTGAACAGTAGTAACAATTTTTCACGCGTAATTTTCTTTTATAAAAGGGAAGTTTGACTTTTCTTTTTACCCGGGGTTTGACTTTGGGCTTATAAAAGGATTTTGGGTCAGGTGTATTGGATTGGGCTCGGGATAAGTGTTGTTATAAGAGTAGATAACGGGTGTTAACTCTTATAATTAAAAGAGTTAACACCGTTAGGGTTTAGGGATTGTTTTTGCAATTTAGTTTAACTTTGAGGGACTGATTTGGGAATTTTGGGTTTTATCTTTTTATGGTTGACTTTGGTTGACCAAGGTTTGACTTTTGTTGACTTTTGATAGCATTCTCTCAGCTCTTGTACACTCAATTCCGTTCTCGTGTCCGTGATTGTTCGGTTTTGACCATTTTCTTGAGATTTTTGCAATATCCGTACCTACACAATCACAAAGACAAAACAAGCAATATTCAAGCATTTAAAGCATAATTTTGTCTTTTTAGGGCTATTTTTGATATAAAAAGGATATGTGTTTTCACACATATCAAATTCTCCCCAAATATGCGATTGCGTCGTCCTCACGCAATATTATATGCTCTATAACCAAATTCCTCAAAACTTCCCCAAACTAAATCTTTGGAAAAGTAACAAAAGACTTTTGTGGAGAGAGTTAAGAAATCACAAGTTATAAAACACCCTATTTTCCCATTTTCATAAAACTTCTCTCTTTTTTTTTAATAATATAACTGTGATTATTTCGACTTCCGTTATTTCCATAACTATTAGGGATCATAGAACAAGATGCATTTCGATCCGAGAATGCCTCAAAAAGGATAAATTCATCGTCCCGGACTTTTACTTATCAAACCAAGCTTATAAACGAAAGCACAGCTAAATTATACAGTAAAAAGTAAAGATGCTAACACTACTCATATTTGCAACTTTGTAAACTTTTTACTCCCGAACATTCTGATTATATTTAAGTGAGCGCTGCTATTTTAAATTTCAACCATGGATCAACGTTTTGCAACATACTATGCTTCACGTTCCACCCGAGATAATGAGTATGAAAGCGAGATCATCTCTTGTAGCGACTTTCGTCTTGGCACATCCAACCTTTCGGCTAACGTGACCAGGCTATTTGACACCCACCAGTGATAAGTATCAGGATCAAAAACTCTCAGGTTTCCCGAATATTCATAGCTTATAAAATAGAATAGTCAAAGTTCAAAAACATATTTGAATTTAACAAAAAAAATCTATTTATTAATTTAATTATTAGACATTTATGAAATTGTAACCCTCGACCTTTTAGAAGGCTGCAACATCGGTTGTGAGCCGGCAAGATGCAACAAACTTTTATCAGTCTCGGATTTTTATTCTTACTATGGGCTACTTTAGAAGACTAGCACATCGGTTATGAGCCGGCAAGAGGTAGTAAACTTTTATCAGCCCACAGCTTTTTATTATTATATTTTTTCATTTTTCATCATTTTTTATAAGACATTTTTTTAAAGGTATATATAAGAGAAGACTTCTTTTTTGAAAAATTCAAGTATAAATTTGAACTAAGACTAAAATTTTAGCTATATATTACATAAAAATTGTTGATTTAAGTTTAATCTCCAAAAACAGCACGTATATTAATCCGGTTAAGAGCTTATGGGAGAAAAAGCAACAAGTTACATACATGAGCTCTTAAGATTTCCAACTAATCCTTGTTTAGCATCCTACTCATAATTAACTCTATCATTTTCCGTTCTTCGCGAATTTTCGCGAACGCTTAGCCTAAAAGGTAAGGAACAAGCTAGAGCTCAACACGCTCGATCGGGTCAAAATTTAATCTTACTCTACCCAGCAGGAAAGTCAAAATTGTGACAAAAACACTTATTTTATTTTTGAAAAATTTAAATTTTTTTATATTTTTGAAAATTTTTGTGGGAAAACGGGGTACGTGAAAACAACGGGTAAAAGTAGGCAAGATCATATTGAAGATATACTACCCCATACTAAAATCAAACATTGTCCTCAATGTTTCCTTGCTTAAGACTTAAAAACCCCATACTAGAACTCAAAAAGGTCTAATGCAAAAAACCAAACATGAAGGATGTATCACACAAATCTCTAGCCGTTTATTAAGTGTGCTAAAAGATAAATGTTAGTCGATAATAATATTTAGGATATCAGATTTCCCCAAACTAATGGCAAGCAAATGCTAGGAAGCTTGAGTGAACCGGGACAAAACACCGAACACGAGAGACTTCAGAAAATTTTGGTTTATCCTGCAAACAATCACAACAAACAACAAACACAAAGATCGGAAGGGTACAAGCCTCCTCACATCACAATAAGAAAGAAAATAGAAAATGGATAAGCATGGGGTGCCTCCCACGAAGCACTTTGTTTTTGGTACCCGAGTCACATAGCATGACTCGATCTCTGAATTAATTTGTCCTTGGAGAGAGCAAATGGAAAAGAAAAATCTAAATCGAGCTTTCATTAATTTTTTTAAACATTAAAGTACATGAAAGTTCCATCCCGATGAGATGGCACCGGCTCTAAGTGGAGATGCCGGGGTCAAAAATGGTGTCCTCATTTTTTGTGGAGAAAAGTAAAGGAGAAACCTCAGGGTAAGTGAGATACGGGAGAAAAGTCCGAATGACAAATGTGAAGGAATCGTCAACTTCAACATTAATCTCACCTCCCACTGGGTCAAAATATTCATCTTCATTAAGCTCATCAAAATTGTTAATCATTGGTGCATCGGTCTTAATAATTAAGCTAATCTCAATATCCAGTGGTTCTGGAGGAGGAAGAGGAGATGACGGATTGAAATGAAATGATTCAAACTCAGGAAGTTTCAAAAAAGGGTCATTTGAATTATCAGAAATAACAACGCTAGTCAACCCTCCTTGATCGGGCTCACCTTCAAAAAGAAACGAATCATACTCGGGAAAAGAGTTATTAGCATGAGTAGTGGACTGCCACTTCTCGTCTCTTCCGTATGATCGCTAAAAGTCTCGAATTCGGATAAATAATTATCCGAAAAAGAGTAAGAAGTATCAGACTTCTCAAAGAATGAATCACTATCCGTGACGTAGATCGAGACTAAGGAAGGAAACTTGAGCACATGATCAGGAGTAGGGTTGTCATTCAAAGATTCAATGTTAGTAACAAGACGACTAATGTTTAATAATTTCTCACGAAGAATAACATCTTGGATTTGAAAAATATCTTATAAGTCAAACTCTTTCTCTTCTTGATCATTATTCACCTCCTCTAGGCTAACGTACTTGATGTTTTTATAAGAATCGTCATCACTTGAAGTATCATCATTATTGGAATCGACGACAATCTCAGAATGATCTTTGGTAACTTCAAGAGGAGTTGGATTATCACAAAGAGGCACATCACACACACCGTCGGAAATACCATTAGACTCACTTAGGATCGAGATAAGGTCCTCAACACTAGACTTTATTACTTTGTCTGATTCCGTTGCTGGAATTGTGTCAAGATGCTCATCCTCCATTATGAGAGAGTCAACGGCCTCCTTGGTCGATAAAATGGGTGTGATTGCAATGGTATAGTCTTCGTCATCATCATAGCAAATGGGAATCTTCCAATATCAATCTTTAGCCGGTTGCTCTTCCGCAATTCGCTTTTCTTCTTCCTTCTTTTGCATAATTTAACCAACCAAATCACGTATGGATGTCATTTGCTCCATAAGCTTGTTTTGAGAATTGAGAAACTCATTTTGAGCATTGAAAAGGCTATTTTGAGCATTGAAGATTGGATGATTGACGGTATATTGCGGGGGTTAAAATTGGTCAAAACCAAAAGAATTAGGATCATAGTAAGAATTTTGCTCATGATAATAGTCTTCATTATCGATTGACATTGAAAAGTTTTATGAGGGCCCCAACAATTTTCACAACAAAGATATTGTTATTGAAA
This sequence comes from Tanacetum coccineum, assembly GCA_026074375.1. NCBI lineage: Eukaryota > Viridiplantae > Streptophyta > Magnoliopsida > Asterales > Asteraceae > Tanacetum > Tanacetum coccineum. The sequence goes on from BQNB010005600.1 coordinate 27,714, forward strand.
ATCATGAAAGTCTTGCGGGAAATTAAAGTCTTGATTGTAACACGGTTCCGGATAGATAAACGGAACTTGATGTGTACAATAGTGACCATAACTAGCATCATTCCCGCAAAATTCACAAGAATACATAGGAGGTTGTGGAGGTAGGCTAAAAACGTTAGGGAATCATTAACAAAATTAGGTTTGGAATCATTAGTGAATGAATTCTCATTTCCAGAATTGCATGTCGGATGAACACTTGGCAAAGTCTGTGGGAGCTCATCAATGGTTTGATTGCATTGTTCTGGATTAGAGATAATCAGGGCTTTTGGTGGGCAATTATAACCAATATGAGCACTGTTCCCACAAGACTTGCAAGCACATCGTTGACAAAAGATATCGTCTAACGAATTACCACACTCGAAAGAACAATTGTGGTTAATTTGTGGAGGACTTTGCGAGGAATTTTCACCGGGGTCCTATTTGACAACGAATTTCTCTTGAGGTGCACTAACAACGTTAGTGTTGTGATTGGATGACTCGGAAGTGTTTAGAATGTCGTTTTTATCATGAATTGTATACCAACCTTTATTCAAACATTTTCTCATAAAAGCACAAGGTCGACAATATAGACCATCAACCAGATTTCCACAAGTTGCACAATTCTGAGGGGGTTTAGGAATAAGAATCTTGTCTTCAAGATCCCTTTTTGAGTAACAAAAGTCTGCTTTTAAATGTGGTGCATTAGGATCTTGTACTTAGTGCTTAAGTAATGGTAAGAAACTAGAAGAAAAATGGTGGTAAAATGAGCTTATTTGAATCCGTGCTTTATTGATTTGTACATTAAGCTTAAAAGTGTTGTTCCATGGTTTTGGAGGGAAGTATGATTCAAATATTATGCTATGATACTTGTAAACATGCCTTGAATACATGTACATTCATTTTATATGTGTACATTACGTATAATTAGGGTTTGATATAAATGTTTAATGTTTAAAGTTCATTTTGAAATAACGTTGTAAATGGTACGTTAAATGGGTAATGTACTTGGTAAAAATGATATTAAGATATAGACTTGACACATTAAGATGTTTACATGATATAGACATAGATAGAATTGGCATAGGTAGGTTGCGTGAGCTCGTTTACTTTAGTTATGTAAACTACGTTACATAATGAGATAAAGCAAAAATTTCCCTGTAAAAAAAGGTGGTATATATAATAGATGGATATTACAGTGCATCTAATTTAATAGATGGATAATTACATTGATGAAAATTATGGGTTGTTATAAACCTCCTTGTTCCATTACGACTTAGGATGATTTAGTATTAGAATTCTTGAATCGATTTTATCCTCATTCTAAAACAAGAGAGCTCAGTAAAGAAATCACAAACTTTCAACAAGTTTTTGGTGAGACTTTTACCGGAGCCTGGGAAAGATTCAAAGATTTATTAAGGAAATGTCCTCATCATGAATTCTCACTCCTCCACCAAATAGATTTTTTCTATAACGGGTTGAGTCAATCTGATCAAGATTCTCTCAATACCGCAGCGGGTGGAAATCTGATGTCTAAAAATACTTATGAAACCTTAACCGTTATAGAGAATAAAGCTAAGGTTCGAACTTGCAGAAATAAACCTCAAGTTTTGAGTAGTGATGGTAGTTCAATTCAAAATGATGCCATCACCGCTCTTACTAAACAAGTCGAAGCTCTTATTTCTAGCATGCAAGAAGCTTATAACCGAAACCAAGAAGCCTTGATTTAGTTAATACAAAATCAAATGGGTCAAATGGATGAAGATCTTCAAGAGAGACCATTAGGTGTGCTACCGAGCAACACCTTAACAGACCTACTTACTGAGCTGAATGTGATTACTACAATGGATGGCTTGACATTAGATGGATCTTTTATTCCTCATTCTAATTTTCTCGTTTATCAAGAAAAGGAACAAGAACCGAAGACCATAACAGAAGTGGTAGAAATTGTTAGCTCTAAGAGCACACAACTTGTCCTACCTTTGGAGACTCCACCATTGTCCACACCAACCAAAGGAAAATCTCAAGCCTAATCCTCATCAGCCATTGATTCCATATCCGTCTCGGCTTAAAGAAGAAAATTTTCAAGCTTTGGAGAATCCTACGGGACGTGCCGACCATTTCATTTATAGGATTGATATTGTTGACTCTTGGAGCGATAAATTTCCTATTGAAAACAATTATGTGAGTGGAAATCCCACACCTTCTTCTGATTCTATGGTTGAGTCTCCCCCCATCTCATATTCCCTACGAGGATAGTGACTCTCTCGTGGAGGAGACCGACACCCTTCTTTCTCGATTTAATGATTCTTCACCTGAGTATAAGACTTTTAGCTTTGATATGGAAGAGAAGAGTAGTGGCAGTACCACTACTCATTCTGATTATTCTCTTCCGGATTATGAAGCTTTCTATTTTGATGACAATTATATTGAAGAGAAGAGTAGTGGCAGTACCACTACTCATTCTCAATTTTCTCTTCTTAAATATGATTCTTTTATCTTTGATCTTTCGATTGATCCGCTTCCTCCTAGCGATAGGAGTAACTTTTCTCATGAGGAGTTCGCTGATGAACTCGCTCACATCATATCTCCACCTGAGTATGATTATTTTTATTTTGATCTGAAGGCCGATCTAAGAGAGTTTACTAGTGTTTTGGAGAAAGATTTAATTTATTTATCAACTAAGGAATTTATGAGTATTGAGCTTAATAATTCTCCTCTCCTTTTATACGATTGTGACTCCTCTCTTTCTAAGGAATTTTCCTAGATCGATCTTCTAGTCTCATTTCCCTCAGGAAATGAAGACATCGTTTTCGATCCCGGAATAATCATTATCAAAAGAGTCCAATTCCAGAGATTTCAAATTCCTTTGAATTTTTTTTCTATTATATCATTCGAGAGTTATCCTCTTTTCTTGATTGGTTCCCCTGTAACTGATACTTTGACTTCATTTCCTTCTGGAAATGAGGACAAAGTTTTCAATCCCAGGATACTCACTACAAAAGGATTTCACTCTCGATATTCTCTGGAATTATCTTATCAGGATTCTAAAGCTTTCAAAATTAACAAAAATTTTAAAAGCCCAATGGAGATTTTCCCATTCTTCTTCTTCCTCTACTATAGAGGGGACGTCTCTTCTCTAGATGTCTCGTATCTCCATTTTTATCCCCCATGAACAAATCAATTCAGGGGAGAGTCAAGCTAGTGACTCATTAATAAACAAGCGCTTCGTGGGTGGCAACCCATGCTTATCCTAGTTATAGTTATTATAATAGTATATTAGTAGTTTTTATCATTAGTATGGGGGCGTGCCTCTTTCCTTGTTGTGTTTTGTGGGTGCTCATTTTTGCAGGATTCCTAAAGATCATGAAGACCCGTGCTTGTTTTCAATCTTCCAATCGCCTGGTCTCCGATCTTCTGCTTATTTTGGAATCCTCAATCCTGATCATGTATATTTATTTTGTTTCCCCTTTCACACTTGGAATTTTTTGCATTTGCCTTTTTCGTTCCTAAGTGTAGGGGTAAAACCCGATATTTTTGAACATTGAGGCCAATGTTCCATTCTAAGTGTGGGGGGGATTTCTGCCAAAATATGATCTTACCTGTGCCTTGCTGTGTCCCTTGCAATCTCGTTTTGACCTTAGTTTTTGTTTTATTTTAGTTTAAAAAAATGATGAAAAATGAAAAAAAGGAGATGAAAATATAAAAATATAGAAATAAGTAGGCCCGTAGAACTAGAGATATTTTGACTTGACCGAGTATTAAACTCTAGCTTTCCTCTTAGCTTTCGAGACTAAGGGTTTGCTTAACTTTAAAATTTTGCAAAGAACAAAAAATGATAGAGTTGAATATAAGTTAGATGCTAAGCGTGGAGTAGTTGGATCTCTTTAGAGGTCATAGAGGTTAATTGTGGCTTTTTGCTCCCACCAGCATAATAAACGCTATATAATTGTTGAATAAATAGAGTTACTTTGGTTTTTTCGGTTCATAGTTTAAATCCCTTCGTAGAGATTCCTTCTGGTGAAATTAAGGTACACATCGAGGTTTTGTTAGTGTTGTGGGGAATTAGGCTACCGTTTCTTGACGGCTCGCTACCGTTGTCTAGGCAGTTAAAAGACCACATGATTTGAAATTTGGCTATAATAATAATTATTATTATGTAATAAACCGAAGCCGAAATAAGACCACTGGACCATGGTCGGCTCGCATACCGATGTGGCAGTTTTCAAAAAGGTCAAGGATCTCTTGGTCGAAATAAGACTCCTAGACCATGGTCGGATCGTATACCGATGTGACAGATGTTTAAAGGACCGGGGGTAATAATGTTGCAATAATAATATAATAAAGCCAAATTTTGACTCCGGAGTTATCTAAATAAAGCCCATGTCTCTGGACTCGTAGTTGAGTTGTTTCAGATGAAATAAAAAGGATAACCCCTAAATCATGCAAATTTAGAACCTTAATGTGGACCTTATTCTTACCATATCGTCTCTTTAGGAAAGGATTTCAAACTAATTATGGTCTAAACCGGGTTTGCTTTATATTAATAAGGCCATAATTTATTTGTCGCCAATAATAAAAATAAAATCCTTAGAGGATTTAGGAATAAGGGAGCAAAAAGTAGCTATGCGTACACAATTTGCATTTATGAGTAGTGTTAGCATCCTAACTTGTATTTAATAATGATTTCGTTTTTAAGCTTGGTTTAGGGCGGGTGAAAAATCAAGAACGATGAATTTATCCTTTTGGACACTATTTATAAGTGTTTCTTATTCCGTGATCCTAAAATTTATAATTAAATAATAAAAGTCGAACATGTAGTCACTTGTGGAATATATATATATATATATTATATTATTATATAAAAATTATATATCATTAATTAGTATTTATATTATATATAATATTTATATATATATATATATATATATATTATATATATTTATATGAACATGGTAAAAACGAGGCGTTTCAAAACTATTGATTTCTTAATCCTCTTAGATGAACACTTAGCTATTTTTCGAGGTAATTAGTTTAGGGGGGTTAGAATTTTTGGTTTTAAGCATGTATTTATATCATTGCGTGAGGACACGGCAATAGCGTAGTATTGGGGATTTTGATATGTGTTTAATCACATATCACTTTTCCTTATAAAAACGAGCTTAAATGACCAATAACACATGAAAAATACATTGTATATGTGTGTTTTGTTAATTGTATTGTGCAGGTAACGAATATTCATTAAAGGGCAAAAACGATGCCAAAAAGGATAAAACCGAGCACGAGATTGGAAGAGCGTGAGAAAACAGAGCCGAGAGCTTATATATTTATAACGGGCCAACTCATACCCATTTATTGGGCTGGGTCAGCTTACAGTCCAAGTCCAATATTTAAGCTTTTATACACAAATCCAATCCATTGTCAAAATACAAGTCCAAAATAGTCCTGGCCCAAGAAATGATAAAAGCCCAATCCTATTACCCTGACCCAAGTTAAATAATTAAAAACGCGCATAATTACTGTTCATTCATCCTTCCCGTTTCTACAACTGCAACATGAACACAAGGTAAATCCTATCTCCGCGCATCCCTCCCTTCTAGAAGGCCAAATCCTGACACGTCTAACATAACTTAAGCCACATTGGCAATCCTGAGGGCTGTGATTGGAGCAAATACATGTACGAGAATCCAAGGGCTAAGAAGACGGATTGGATGATTGGATATGAATCAAGGGCTTGGATTAAAGCAAATGGACGCTCCTTTGCTCCTAGAACCTTCTCTCGCTCACTATAAATAGAGGCTCAGATATCTAGCTTTTTATGTAGTTTTTATCTAGCTTTTAGTAGTGTAATTTAGCTTATTTTCAGCTTATTGTCTTTTTGTTAATGTAATTTACTTTTCAAAGCTTGTAATCTATTAATCATTAATAAAAGTGAAGTTTCCTTTTAAATTATGTATTGAATTCCTATTTGACTTTTATGCCAATTTTGTTCAAATGTGTTTAGACACAACCTAATAAGCTCAATAAGCTCTTAGTTATCTAATAAGCTAGTTCTTATTCAGTTTAGCTTGTTTAAAGCTAAACTGAATAAACCAATCATTCAAATCTCCTAAAAAGTTACAATAAGCTATAAATGGAAGATAAGCCAGAAATGGATGGGTTATGGGACCACACCAGCTTATGAAAATAAGCTGGAGCTTGTAGATAAGCTCTTAAGAGCATTTTAGTCCTTGTTTAGAGCAAAGGACAAGGTACTTTTACTCTTTCTATTTTTTAGCTTATTTTCTTATTCAGCTTATTAATCGGCTTATTTTTGCTTATTCTCTGCTTATTTGTGCTTAATCGGTCTTAATATTGCTTAATGAGTCTAGTTTATAGCTTAGATTAGTTTAATTTGAGTGTTAATAAAATCTGTCCATTTTAAGTCAAAATAGCTTATTAAGTTTAGCTTATTATTAAGTGCTTATTTCTCCTAGTTAATGCTTATTTGTCCTTAATATGTCTAGTACTTCATCTGTTTTCAATAATCATGGCTTAATTTGATCTTACTTAGCTTTAAAATGGGTTTACAAATCTTAAAGGGGTGTTTGGGATAAGATTTTAAATATGGTTAAATAAAGTGCAAACTATTTTTGGTATTGTAAATAATTTTTCATAAGCTCTAATATAGTCTAAATAGTAGTTTTCATAAGCTCTTAATAGGTTTTGTTAAGTTTTGAAGAATGTTTTATCAAAATCTCAATTCTGCCAGTGCATAAGTGTTTCTAAACTGTCTTTTGGTTAGTTTTATAAAAAGTATGCTTGATGTGTAGTTTATGTGTCCAAAAGGTGGTTCTATTGTATTGAATAGCATATGATTTGAGTCATTTGTTTTTGGTATTGCTTCTTTGAATATTTCAGCTCAAAAATTTAGTCAAGTTAGAATGGTTTAGTGTCCAAATGTGCAGATCTTCTGTGGTCACATCCTTTCTTAACTTTGATTTATTTTCATTGAAATTAGCTTATTGTAGTATAAGCTCAATCTGTTTTTAGTTTTTAGTTGGTCAAAATAAGTTTTAGAGTCTTAAATTTGAGCTCCAAGTGGTCATTTATTTTCAAAGAGCAAAAAAATAGTAGTAGACTGCCATTTGCATCTTCCTTTTCTAGCTTATTTCCTTATCTAGTTTTTTTAAGTTTAGCTTATTTGTGTCGGTTGAGTCTCAATTTCAATCTGTTTTTAGTTTTTGGCTTTTTCTCTTAGCTTATTAGTCCTTAAACTTTGCTTAAAATAGTAGAATTAGTCTTTTAAAATCCATTTTGAGTCAACTGTCTTGGTGCATTTAGTTTTTTTAGCTTATTTTATTTGCTTATTTTGAGTCCTTGGTGCTTATTAGGTCTTGTTCTAGGTCTGTGCTCTAGCTTGTTGGTCTTAAAGTTAGCTTTTTAGTCTTATTAGTGCTTATAAATCCAATAGTTTTAACTAAAAGCAATTAAGCCTTAAACTAGTCAAACTATCATTTTAAATTGTGCTTTTTCTTGCTTATTGATAAGTTCTGGCAAAAAGTCCTTCTTTAAATTTGCTTATTTTAGTCTATTATTTAGCTGTTTTAAAAAAAATAATTTCCAAAAAGGGACAGTCACAAGACTCGAACCTGTGACCTCCCCCGCACAACACACACACCTTAACCATTGCGCCTTTGGGTCTTTTTCATAATACCTTTGCACCATTTATTTGTTAAATACAAGTTAGTTGTAAGCTTATTTCAGCTTAATGATTTTTAGCAGCTTATTGACAATAGCTTTTTCACCCGTTTTTCTTTGTAAACCCTTAGAATTAGTTCTAGTATTTTTATAAATTTTCTCAAAATTTTAGGTGTAAGTCTAATATTTTTAGTTTAATTTTTAGTAATATTTAGTTTTAAAAATAGTTTTAATTAGTTTAAAAATTCAAAAAAATAATTTTTGTTTTTCTAAAAATAGTTTAATACATTTAGTTTAAGAAAATTGCATTTTGAGTATTTAGAATTTTAATTTGTCATTTTTAGTTAATTAGTTAGTAATTTTGGTTATTAATTAGTTTTTAATTTGTTTTAAATGTCATTCGAATTTTAAGTTGCCTTTATTTCTAGTTTAACGTGCCTTTATATGCTTTCCCTTTGCGTTATTAGATTTAGAATCCAAAATCCAAAATATTGATTATTCAAGCACGCGATCACGAACCGAAACAAGATTTTTAATTCACACTTCGTTAAGAAAACGACCCAGGAACGATTTGATCTTTATCCTTTCCTAAGGGTAATTTTCTAATCGATACTTTCTGGAAATATATTTTATTTGTGATAGCTTATTACTCTTTCACAAGAGCGATTTACTTAATTTGCTTTTAATATATATATATATATATATATATATATATATATATATATATATATATATATATATATATATATATATATAATTGAAGATGAATCAATTTTTGTGAACTTTATTCTTACCATATCGTCTCTTTAGGAAAGAATTTCAAACTAATTATGGTCTAAACCAGGCACCTTTATGATAATAAGGACATAAATTATTTGTCACCAATAATAATGATAAAATCCTTAGAAGATTTAGGAGTAAAGGAGCGAAAAGTAGCTATGCGTACACAATTAGCATTTATGAGTAGTGTTAGCATCTAATCTTATATTCGGTTGTGATTTCGTTTAAAGCTTGGTTTGGGGATTGTGAAAAGTCAAGGATGATGAACTCCCATTCTTTTAGCCTTTTAAATAAATTTTATTAAAAAAATTATCTTAGTTTTTTTATCTATTATTAAATAAGTGGTTAAAACGGGGGCACTTTCGAAATAAATAATTTTCAAACCTTGTTAATTGACCTTTTTTGTTCTTGTTTGATTGTGAGGGGTCATAAGTTAAAGGGGGATTTAATTAATTATTTTCGGGTGTGTTTTATAACCATTGCGTGTGGGACCAGCAATGGCTTAGTGTGGGGGGATTTGATGTGCGCTAAAACACACATTAGTTATAACCCGTAAAACACTATTAATCGGACTAAAAATACTACAATATGCTTAATTATATTGCAAATATGTTTGTTTGGTATTTTTATGTCTTGTAGATACTATGGATTGAAAACAAAGCAAACACGGGTATTTTTAAGTTCGTTTCGATCAAGAGTGCTAAATATTCAAAATCGAGATGAAGTCGTGAAAATACTCCGAGCACTCCAATGGAAAGAGCGCAAAATTACGAGTCCAACGGTGCCCTCGGATCTTATTGGGTCAGCCCGTAACCCATTTTATGGGCCGAGCCAGCCCAATTCAATTTTAGCCTAACAAAAAAGCCCAACAAGGATTAATTTAAATCTGATATATGTATAAGAAGGTGACGTCTCATCGCATGTGCTCCTAAAATAAATCAACAATAGTCACATGCCATCCCACTAACCTTTTGAGAACGAATTAGATTGTGCCACGTGGCGGGGCATTTTTTATATCTAAAATTTCATTTCAAATTGCAAAGTTGGGAATGATCCAGCGGATGACAAACAATGCGTACGAGTTAAGCATTATAAAAGGGCACGTGGAGTTTGGGCATTGGTGGATCAACCTTGTACACGCTGGCAATCCGAGGTCACACTCTCCCACGCCAATGATTGGCTAATCAAGTGTGTAATGATTGGACAAAGTTACAAATTTACCCCCTTGGACCCTATAAATGCAGCTCGTTCCCCTACACTTGAGAATATTAGGAAAATTAGTTTAGTTTTTACTCTTTTCATTTTTAGCTTATTTTTCATTTGGTTTTATAGCTTATTTCAATTTTTTGGCTTATTGTAAACGTTTTAATTCAACAGCTTATTGAGATATTGTAATAAAGATTGTATGAGATTAATGGAAATCATGGTTTGCTTATGTTAGCTTATTTGTTAGTTTATTTCTTCTTCGCATACATGCTTATTATATAATCTATTTTCTCCAGCTTATTTACTTAGCTTATTCGTTCAAATCTTCTTAAAAACTCTTTGATCTTATCCTATAAGCTCGAAACAGCTTATTTGATTACATATCCTTTATTTTTAATCATTTTCAAATAATAAGCTCTAATAAGCTTAGATCTAGCTTATTGACATTCTTAAATTGTTTTAATGTTTTTAGAAGCTCCTATTATCTTATATAATAAGCTTCTAAATAGCTTATTAGAATTCATTTGAGCTTACATTGCTTAGTTTAACTTTTCGTAGCTAATTGTTTATTCGAGTTTAGGATTTAATTGTTCATGTGCTTTTAGCTTATTTAGATCTCTTGTTGCTAATTTCTTTTGTTTAAGATTGATGTTTTAACCATTTTGAAAGTTGGCTTATTGCTCGTTTGAATTTGATTGCGTTTTGCTTATCCCGTTTAGATCTCATTCCTTAATCGAATTAGTGGTTTGTGTGGTTTGTGGATGCTTTGGCTTATTCAGTTTCGTGGAGGCCTATTTTAATATAGGAATGCTTAATGATTTGATTAGAGTTTATTTAGTTTAGTTCTCATTTAGTTGCGAAATTAGAGAGCTAGTCCTAAGTGCTTAATTGATTGTCGAGACTCATAAGTTGTTGTGATCTCTTGTGTGCTAAAATTCGGTCTTGGATTAATAAATAACTGGTTTATTTGTTGTCTTAAATCCGGCTTATTCATTATGGAAGAGCTTTTGATTGTTGTGGGTGATTTTTGTTAGTTTGGCTTATTTTGAAATAAGATTGTACGCCTGTCTCTAAAATTTTACTATTTTCTTTAGCTTATTAAATCGGGTGTTATCGTCTATTTGCGGCTCTTCAATTCGGTCCAATTTTGTATCCTTTTTCAATTAATTTGTGTAGCTTAGTATAAAATAATTTGCTTTGTTTATTTAATCATTATGCGTAGCGAGTAATTTTATTAATGCTTGTTAAGTGATATTGTGAACTGGGAATTAAGTGTGGATTTAATAAACGTTTAGTTGATTAATAATCTTCGATTATTTATATTTGTAGTTTGAATGTTTTAAAGGGCAAAATTCGGAAAAATAGTCAAACTACACATCTAGTAATTCATATCTTTTTAAGAGATCTTTTGTTAAAATAAACCAACGTTGTTAGATAATTATCTTTTCTAAAGAAATTAATTCGTTAAGTAAAACTTTAATTCACACTTAATGAACTTTTCACGTCACTTAGCAAGCATTTTCGTCTTATAAATCTTTTAGTTCATTTTAGCTTAATTCTCGTAGTTTAATTGTTTAGTATAATTCTAGTATTAATATTAGTATAATTTTTAGTATTAAATATAGTTTTCTAAAAAGTAGTTTAATTTCTAAAACCAAAAATCTTAAAAGATAATCAAGCATTTTTCTTCAAAACATTAACATGGATTTCAATTCATCTCTCACCGTGGAAAGGACACTCGGAAGATAGACTATTACTTTTCATAAAGTAATTTTCATATCTAACGGGATATACTATATATTATTACGACACGCGTTTCGCGATTATCAGTGTACCCGGTCAAGTTGGAGTTCTCGGTAAGTAGGGTGTCGAACACTAAGAATGGAAGATTAATCTTATATTCTATCAGTATTTTAACTAGTTTATTTACTGGTTAAACCTATGCTATGTACGTTGTCTAAAGATATGAGGGTTTTCAGCCTGAGAGACTGGCACAGGTTTGGTGGAAACAAATACCAATTCAATACACAATAAACACGAAAAAAGAAGATTATAAGATAGAAAAGCGGTACAAGCCAAATGATAGAAAACTATATTAGCCATATTAAATCCGGTTCAATGCTGGTTTGTTGGTTTTAGTTCAATGATTTACTTATCTCGAAGCGGCATATCATTCTTAAGACTTAGGCGGGACATCATCCTAAGACCTAGACACGATTAATCCTGTCACAATTAAACGCATCCGCATAAAGCATCCTTTAGTTTAATTATAATCTATCTTAGAGAATTAAAGCAGTGGTGATCCTGTTAAAACCCTAGCCCAACGGGACTTTACCCACTTATTGTTTGACGGTGTTTTATATACTGGTAGTCCACTATTCCAATCTTTATCAGTAAATTAAGAGCATGATTGCTGAAACATAAATGGGTCACCTACCGGTCCAACTAAGCTCATAATTCAAAGACAAAGACAGAACGTTATTTGTGATCCTATTGGTCCAGACATATGAAACACGATATGGAGAGCTATCCCGGTATCTAGATTACTTGGTCCGTATCACTAGACCCAGTTGAATGATAGGTCACATATTCAAACACATAAACAAGTATGAGGTGATAAACATAATTAAACAATCAACGATAAATTAAGAAATCGATTTTTAAAACAAACCAAACATTGAACTTTCATTAAGATGGCTAATACCCGAGGGTATTAGCCCACAACCATTGTAATTATACAAGCGTAATCAAACAATTGAAATCAAACGATTAAGAGAGTAAAAATTACACGATGTCTTCTATGGATTCATGATCAATGCTTGACCTTGGTGGCTGATCTTCTCTTCTAAAATTCGTCTTTTAGTGAGTATGGTATAAAGAATATGATATTGCACACTAAAAACTCGTTTTTGAGTCTTCTATTTATAGTGTCTGAAAAAGACTCGATACGCCGTATCCAGCAAGGTCGATACGGCGTATTGGGCTGGATTCCTTGGAGTGCGCGCTACGTTCGTAATAAATCTTTGATATCATTCCCAATTTACTTGATTTACTGTATCTTCGAATAGTTATCTTCATGGATACGACGTATGTAGACAGAGTGAATACGCCGTATTGGGAATTGGTCAAACGCGTTTTCTTGTGAAGTCTTGGCGCAGATACGCCGTATCTCTTTAGTTGGATATGGCATATTGGTGAAATTTTAGCAATCTTTAAATATCTTCGTTTTAGCTCCAAATTATGTGCTTTTTAGCTCGTTTTCACAAAACACTCCTGAATTACTGCATTTATCAACTTTAAAGCAATTAAGTACCAAATAATGGAATAATTATATAAAAGTAGGCAAAACAGATGTGATAAATGATATAATAAAGTGACGTTATTTGATGTCATCACATCTTTTATAGCCAGATAGGAAAAGTTCACACTTAAGAGAAAAAATTGTGATGTCCTAATGTGACGTCAAAAAGAATTTCAGTCACCAAGCAGCTCAAACACAAAACGTTTTATGTGTGAACACAATGAATTCAACATCATCTATTCAATTTTCTCATGTACTATTATATTTTTCAAAAATCAGATCATCCACCGGTGCTGAATAGCAAAGGTCATAAAAGTGATTTATACTAAAAATACTAACTAATGTATGTTTCAGTAACTTCCCCGTGCATATAAATAATAACTAATGCTTGTTTCAGTAACTTCCCCGTGCATATAAATAATAACTAATGCTTGTTTCAGTAACTTACCCTTCTTTAAGGCGCATGACACAATCAGCGTATGATAGGTTGCGATTTGCAAGCCAGTTTACACTGTTTGGAGACGACTCTCGATGTTCTAAAGTTTTGTCTACAATCGATGTTTCTTTGACAAAAGGAGATACTTTGGCTCGATAACCATTCTTTAGCACAGCCCTTAGCCCAAACTGGAAGTCTGATATGTAAAAATCAGCCATGTATTTCTGTAAATTAAACGAAACAATCGATTCATTTATACAATAGAGATATAGGTAAGAGCATATTATGATGTAATACAAATAATAAATAAATAGAACAATATAAATAGTAGTGGGAAAAACTAAAGTTTATGTCCAAAAACATTTTAAAATTTATAAAACGGATTCATATTGTATGCCTTTAATTTCATTTCGCAGAAAATTTAAACACACAAAATGCAATTAGCATTAATTATAATGGATGCCCTCTGACAAATAAAACTAAATGAAGGGTATGAGGAAGTGTCGAGGGAAGCATTACATTGGGGGCAGGACATCTCAGTGTTTTAAAAAACATCGCTGCCCATCTGAGATGCTTTGAAAGTGTACAAAACTAGAAATGATCCTAGATAACTCCCTAAGCAAAGTGATCCTCACTTCCTTATCCAATTGCATTTTAATAATTAAAACTTTATAGATGCATTAACAATGTGCATATGTACAAAGAATACATTAGGTATAATCAGCCACAAAATTACAAAAAAAATTAGATATGAGTCAGCTACTAACCTCCTGGCATCAAGGGCATGTCCAAATTCATGTATGGGGTACAAATATGATAAAAGAAATACACATATATCTGATATCACCAACTAATATGCTACATTTCAAGACCTATATCATTTTATGACCAGGTAAGAATCATATATTAACATTAGGTCATGATGTCTAACTTAAGATGGCATCCTTTTATACACGAGAATATCAAAATAGGTAGCATATGCTGCTAGATGGTACGCACGACTAGTAAGTAAGCCCTAACAGAAGTGTAAAATCTTTACTTAGTTACCTGGTTAGCTTTTGCAGAGGCAGAGTCACCAAAGAAAAATGCATATCTGGATGGGTGCGCTTTACGTCACGGTCTATCTATTCAATGATCTTCGTGTCCCACAATTAGCAGAACCAATAACCAATAGACTGGCAAAATTGGTAAAAAAACTTGTATGAAAGTGTTACCGGAGTGCCAAAACTAACAACTTAGAAAAACTATCTGTGTTGATATTGCCTATGTATGGTGATAAAAGTCGTGGTGCAAAATTTATAGCCCATGACTTTATGCTTATAAGGAGGTTATTACATGGTTTTCTCAGTGGCGGAAATAGAAAGTGCAAACTTGCTTGACAACCACCTTTCAGACATGTTTATATGACCTGTAGAGCTGGCCAGAAATTGCACAGAACTGAAAGCCATAAAAGCAAGTGTTAAAAAATAAGATATCACTAACAAGAGACAATGATCCGAAGGTCGGGGAGGAATAAACAAATAAGTTACCATTGTATTGTTTAGTGAGAGAAAGGAAAGATGTGTGTTTTCTAGAGAGAGAAACACACACACCTTATTATAAGTAAAATGAATCCTCACCCCTCCATGGAAGTATGGAGGGTGTATTTATAGTCCTAGTGACACCTAACTATTGTAACTTGTCATTATTAGTCCCTACATGTCACACTATAAATGAACTAATGTAATTCTGGATATGTCACCATATTTTATGGCTAACAATCTTCCCCCAATATGTGGACATATGGAATTACTTACAATGTTACTATCAGGTACAAATACAACACAAATAAATCTTCCATAGCACTTCCAAAGCTGAAGATGTCTTCTGAGTTCTCCTTGTCTTGAAACTTGTACTCAAGCTTGGATCTTCATTGTCTTTACTTGTACAGGAACCATTGTAGTATGCATGAACTAGATTAACTTCCCCCCCAATTCATGCAGCATGTCTCAAAAAGCTTTCTTCATAGACTCCTTTTTGGCAAAGTTTCTGAATCAGCTTCCCCCCAAACCAACATCCCTATCTTGAGCAGATTCTAAAACTTTGATGTAGCTCGAACAATCTTCTACTTGTCATTGACGTGCACAACAGAAATTTATAGAAGCCAAACCATACCAACGACCACTGCTTCTTGTCATTAGGGCTTGGTTAATATTTGTTCGGGGGTGCATGCGAGAAATCAGCAACAATTCTTCTCACGTATGCAGAATACTTCATAAACCATACTAAGTAAAGTAGTATACACTACTTCCCCCTGGAAGTTGACATGGTAACATCAAAGTCAACTAAGTCCTGAATGTACAATTTTTCCCCCATGATGGTTGCGAACTCGAAAGCATCATTGTCGTGTACGCACATATACTCGAGAAGTTCTTGTCTTAAGCACAAATCTTGAAATCCAAACAAAGCATTGCCCTCTTGTCTTTAGAAACCGTAGAGGAGATGAAGCAAGAATCAAGAAAACTTGGTATAATCAAGGTCTTGTATATGAATGTCGTTGAAGAACTTTGAGAATTTTGCTTAGACTGTGAAGTATCTTTGTCTTGGAATATCACAATAATATCCTATGAGAATTGCTAATTACATCTCAACCTTTAAACTCTCTGGCTAACTTACCAACCTCGTATTCTGTCAGCTATTGTTGTGATCACTTGGTGAAGTAAACTCGATATACCAAACTTGAAAATAAAGTGAAATCCCCTAAATTTGTTACTTAAGCTTGCATTGTTGTTGATTGAAGAATGGTGCAAGATTAAATCTATAAGTACTCTATACCCAACCAGAAAAGTATAAGAAGTACAACACCTCTTAAAATTATCCACATCGACTTTTGCGTGTAACACTGAGTACTACAATGTAACTCCTTTAAGTGATAGTTAACCAGGTCTCCAACCAACCACCCCTGACTGCTGGTAACTAGATAATTTATGTCTCAATCATAACCGTTGTACGTTCAAGCAAGTCATCAATCGATAGATTGGGTTTAAAGAAAAGGGGTAGCAAATAAAAGGAAGTCTCGATAATGAAATAAGTAGACGCCTTCGTGAAACTCACTTCAAACTCAAATAAGGGATACCAAGTCAACTTCATGATCATTTGTCATCGTAATTCAAATCTTTAGCCATTTTAACATTTTAGTGAATCTTATTCGGATCGTTTTTAGTGTTATGTACCGTGTTTGTTGTGTTGTTCCCGATACACGTGACCGATTAGATTACATAAAGAGCCCGTTTATCCGGCTAGCCTATTACAATGTATAATTAATTAATGACCGAGACCTAATATAATTAATGAACGAACTTCCTTGTTTGACTCAATATTTTAAGGCTAACAATCTCCCCCGAAGTGAGTTCATTGTGACACTCCTTTGTGAGATCAATGAGATTGCTTTGTCATTAAGCTCTTGTGATATTTGTCTATGTCTACATTGTAGGCTTGTTCCTTCATGCTTTGCGATCTTTGATCTTGACCCTTTGACATTGTCTTTAGACTTCGTCTTAATGTACGAGATCTTTAAATCTTTATCCTTCCGTCTAGATCGTCTTTGCCGCCTTACGATCTTGTGTCTTAACCAACATGCTCATACTTTGCATCATCTTGAAAGCTTGCTAACAACAAGCTATTATAACACCCTTAAATCTGAGTACGCAGCGGAATGTTGAATATCCGAGGGCGTTACTTTATGGATCAATAGCACAAGATATGAGAACGACCACTAAACGTGTCGTTTGAAAAAGATACATTGGATTAACAAAATACTTGTTTGTTACATAAGCTCATGGCTTCAAATTGTTCAACACTATAAGTAAAAGATTTCGGTTTATAACAATTGTCCCCAAAATGTAATAAGATCCCAAATCTTAAACGTTGACTCCCCAATTATTGACTTCCAATGTATCATCGCACCTCGTGCCATATTGACCTGAAAAACATGCTCAAAACGTCAACATAAAGTTGGTGAATTCATAGGTTTATGTAAATCAATAGTAGGACCGCAAGATTTCCAAGTGTATGATTAAGCAACAAATGCAAACATCATAAAAAGTAATTTCGTTTTCCTAAGCTCATGACACTGAAGCTCGACAAGTATGAATGCAATAAATTGCCAATGAATGCCCATGAATGATGTTCTAACCCGAAACATCCCAAATCCGACATGTTACAACGTTCGTTCCCGGTGATAGCTAGTCACCCGAACGGGGATGTCAATCCCAAATAGATCTACTCATAACATTCGCGCTTACAATCCAGTAATTGACAGTTCATGATAAAAGGGCTCAGTGGGTTATCGCTACTTAGGCAAACACGAAATCATAGTATAAAATGTACACTTGCGTCCAATTTGTAAAACAAAGCATGTTCTCACCCCAAAGATGTAAATCATTTAAATAACTGTAAAACATGGGGCTATGAACTCACCTGAGTGAATAGTCCTCTGAAAATGATAATAGATATCCAAGTATGAATCGCACCATCAAATACCTAAGTAAATACGGCCAGTCTTAGTCTACAATTTAGACTAAAGACTCAATGTATAAACTACAATAAATTGCTAGTTTATATATATATACCGTTATCACTTGTGTGGTGGTGTACGTGTTTAATGTAGTTATATCCGTTTGATGGCTCTTGGAAAAGTATACGATTTCCCACGATCTTGTATACGTTTAAACGTTTATTAATAAATATCCATATTTATTAAGTCGTGGTTTAACTTGTTATAATATATGATAATTATATAACTTGTCCGATTCGTTAAGCGTTCACAAAAATCACTTTCGTTTATAAAATACCCTTGAGTTTCTTATAAATACAAAACAGCCCCTGGGTTTATAAATATGCTTTATTTACATTTTAAACCCTTTAGTTTCAATAATTACACTTTTAGTCATTCCACTTTACAAAGTTGTAATTTAGGTCCTTTTAGTTTCACATCAGCCCCTTAACTTTCAGAATATTTGAAAACAGCCCCTAAACTTATTAAAGTCCAAAAATGATAGTTTTAGTCCCTCTAGTTTGTAATTTGCATTTTTAGTCCTCCGACTTTGTAAAAATTGCATTTTCACTCCAATTAAATCCCAACAAGTGGCATTATGTTTAATTAAGTCAAAATAAGCCATATAAGCTGCCCTAGCTTATAAATAAGCTCTAACGAGCTTATTTTGGCTTAATGGGCCTTATTGGGCCCATTAAAGTCCATTTAATGTTCTAAGTGTCCATTTAAGTTTTAAAAAGCACAAATGAATTCGTTATGCTTATTTAAGTTTGTTTAAGCTGAAAATAAGCTCAAGAGAGCTTATTGGAGCTTATTCGAGCTTATTGGGCTAGCGAGCCCAATAACTCAAACCCAAAACATACTTAAAAGGTTTCCTTAGTATTTTAACTTATCTCTTAGACTTCTTAAGCACCTTAGGGTCTGTTTAAGCTGTTTTAACCTTGTGGTTTATTCCGTAAGCCATAAGCTCTAGGGTAATGGGCCTTTGGGCCCGGTATGAGCCTGAATGGCTTTTAAGTGTTTGGGCTTGATTCATTTAGGTCCAATAACATTTTCTAGGTCCATCTAGCTTATTAAAGTTGTACAAGCTCACCAATAAGCTATTTTCAATATGTGGGGCTTATTAAATAAGCTGTCGTGTTCGTTAATGGGTTTTTAGGCCCGTTAGGGACCCGATAACAATTCTAAGCTTTTGGGCTTTCTCCCTTATGGTCCAATGGTCTTCCTATGCTCCATATAAGTCTAGTAAACTAATTAAGCCCACAAATAAGCTGTCCCAATTTATTTGTAGCTTATGGGCTTTCGTTGGTCGCGAAATTGGGCCGTCAAGCCCATAAGGGTTCGGCTAGATTTTCTAGAGTATGCTAAGGCCCATGAGAGTTTGGTAAGCACGTTAAGCTTCTAAATAATCTTGTTGTGCTTATTGATAAGCCGTGGTCTTGTGGACGTGGCCTGTTGGGCCTGGTTTGGTTTGACGAGTCCACTAATGGCCCGTTAAGCCTATTAGTAATATTAGGGCTTGTTATGATTTCTAGTAACCAAAGTAAACCCGTTTAGCATGCATAACGGTCGTATTTATCACATGCAAACGTCCAAGTAGTTAGTATATACGTTCCCAAGCCAAGCCATCAAGTTATTCATAATTGTTTACGTATAGTCTTTAAGTATTTCGTACTAACGAGTTACATGTTCACATGAGTTTTCATTCTCTCATTTTAAGTGAAACGTTAAAGCTTTAGCTCATTTTAAATCACCTCTTAACATGTCCTAACACCACACAAGAGACATTGTATGTACGTATATGCGCATAACACGCATGTTTTGCGTATAACACGCATGTTATTTATTATTCGTGAACTCATGCTAACACATTATATATATACGTGACATTTTGACTAGTTCACAAAGAAAACAAGTATAATACGAGTGCTATAGGTTTAAACAAGACTTACAAGAGTCCTAGTATATTGGTTGATGAGTTTTGGACGTGTAGAGTGCTAACCCAACGTATACCCGACCAAATCAACCCAATGTATGCCAACCCTAGCTCGTGTAAACTCCTTTATAAACTTGTATGATGACTAGAAATGTTTGTGGGTTCAAATGAGATCAAGGGAGGTGTTTGTCGCGGTTTATGACTCAAATTAAGAGAAGAGAGTATATATGTTTATGGTTTGAGTGAGTGTGAGTTGTAAGAGTGTTAAGTGTGAGTGTGTATTTATAGCCAATGAGCTAGTTAACTCTCCTAGTTTCACAAACAACCCAAACCAAACCAAATTTGTGCCTTAGGAGGTGGTTTTTAAAGTTTCTAGTTAACTACACCTTGTTTTATTAAACCACACAAGTACAATATTTAATTACTTACATGATGTACAAGATTTACCTAAGATCATATAATTCTTATGGATTTGTGTGTGTTTGTTGCTTAGCCGTGGCCTAAGGGGCAAAAAAGAAACAATTTGGTTATTATCCAATGTGTAATAGCCATTAGGAGACCATTAGGACTAATATTAATTACCAATGAGATGTACATGTACTTAAAAATCAAAATTGAAGATTTCTTGTGAGTTTGGTACCCACTATTCGGCCATAGTGGAGATTTGACACAAAAATTGATTTAATTTTGTGTTAAGGTTATAAAAGTGGGTGTTGGTTTGAGTCTAGGTAAGTCTAGGTATTTCCGGGGTGTGTCCAAATGTATTTTATTGCGAAACTTAACCCTTTTACGTGACCAATAAAAATAAAATAAGCAAAGTACATCATTATCTTCTTAATAATTATTTCTTACTTGGTGGATGTAAACCTTAATTTATTTGATGACCGTTTTCATTAAAAGATTATTTCTAGTCTACGCGATTTGACTTAAAAGTTAAATTAAAAGTGAACGCGTATCAGACCAAAATAAATAGTGACGAATAAATAAGGGTCGTAAAATGACCTGAAATTAAGAAATGTTACAGTCTCCACCCGTTAAAAGAGCTTTTTCCTCAAAGCTTAAGACCTTGTAGTGGATGACGAAGCCCGGTTTGTGAAGAGTTGTGGGTATCTTTTTTTGAACGAATCTTCACGTTCCTAGGTGAACTCAGGGCCCTGCCTAGAGTTCCAGCTAACCTTAACTAATGGTATCTGGCTTCGCTTCAATCGTTTGATCTCCCGTTCCATGATTTCAACGGGCTCTTCCACAAACTGGAGCTTATCGTCAATATGAATTCCTTTTAACGGCATGACCAATGGTTCGTCAGCGTAACATTTCTTCAGATTAGACACATGGAAAGTATGGTGAACTCTGATCAACTCTTGAGGAAGTTCCAGCTTGTAGGCCACTTTCCCAACTTTTGCTAACACCTTGAAAGGTCCGACATATCTCGGGTTCAGCTTACCCCGCTTACCGAACCGTACGACCCCTTTCTAAGGCGAGACCTTGAGCATAACTCTGTCCCCAACCTCAAACTCCATTGGCTTTCGCTTCTGATTGACGTAGCTCTTTTGTCAATCCTGAGCAGCTTGCATCATTTGCTTGATCAGGACGATCTTTTCCGTTGTTTCTTGGATTAATTCTGGACCAGTCAGTTGGGCTTCCCCAACCTCAGCCCAGCACACCAATGATCAACATTTTCGACCATACAGTGCCTCATATGGTGCGGCCTTTATGCTAGCGTGATAAATGTTGTTTTATGAAAATTCGGCCAAGGGCAAATGTTTAACCCAACCCTTGCCAAAATCGATCACGCAAGCTCGTAGCATGTGCTCGAGAGTTTGAATGGTTCTCTCGCTCTGGCCGTCAGTTTCTGGATGATACGCAGTGCTCATACTAATATCTGTACCCAAAGCTTTCTAAAATGATCTCCAGAAATTTGAAGTGAATCTTCCATCACGATCACAGATAATTGAAGCAGGTATCCCGTGTCTTGCCACTATCCTATTTAAGTACAACCTTGCCAATTTGTCTAATGGATCATTTTCCCTTATTGGCAAGAAATGGGCAGATTTTGTAAGCCGATCCACAATCACCCAGATGGTATCAAAACCGTGTGACTACTTAGGAAGTTTGGTGATAAAATCCATCGTGATATTGTCCCACTTCCACTCGGGTATCTCTGGTTGTACTAGCAATCCCGATGGCCTTTGATGTTCGGCCTTGACCCTTGCACATGTCAGGCATTTGCTAACATACGTGGCGATGTCAGCCTTCATGTTTGGCCACCAATATAATTTCTTCGCATCTTGGTACATCTTTTCAGAAACGGGATGTATAGAATATTTCGACTTGTGGGATTCGTGCATAATTACAGATCTTAAGTCTCCATAGCAAGGTAACCAACTCCTGCCGTGTAAACATAGTGTTCCATCGGTACGTGGTTCCAATCTTTCCTTGGGTATATTCCTTCTGATTATACCGCCTACATCTTCATTCACGAGATTCTCTGGTTTCTGGGCTTCAATATGAGCTTCTAATATTCGTTTAGGAAGATCCAAGCCAATTGTCATAACTAAGGCTCAAACCCGTAATGGTTCAATCCGTTCCTTACAGCTCAATGCATCGGCCACTACGTTTGCCTTCCCCGGGTGGTAACGGATGTCACAATCATAATCACTTAGCAATTCTAGCCAACGGCGTTGCCTCATGTTAAGCTCCTTTTGATCGAGAATGTGTTGTAGGCTTTTATGGTCGGTGAACACTGTGCATCTGGTTCCATATATATAGTGTCTCTATATCTTTAGGGCAAACACTATCGATCTAAGTTCTAAATCATGAGTGGTGTATTTCTTCTCGTGAACTTTTAGTTGTCGGGAACCATAGGCAATCACCTTCTCTCTCTGCATCAGTACAACACCTAAACCCTTGTATGACGCGTCACAATAGACAACAAAGTATTCGCTCCTTTCAGGTAAAGCTAGAATCGATGCACTACACAACTTCTGCTATATTAACTGAAAAGCGTTCTTTTCCTTTTCTCCGTAGTCGAACTTGATTCCTTTCTGAGTAAGTTTCGTCATTGACTTAGCAATCTTCAAAAATCCTTCGATGAACCTTCGATAGTAACCAGTAAGACCTAAAAATTGGCGGATCTTTGTTGGTGT
Source organism: Tanacetum coccineum (assembly GCA_026074375.1). NCBI lineage: Eukaryota > Viridiplantae > Streptophyta > Magnoliopsida > Asterales > Asteraceae > Tanacetum > Tanacetum coccineum. The sequence goes on from BQNB010005600.1 coordinate 50,748, forward strand.
CTTAGGAGATGCCCAATCTTTGATAGATTCTATCTTGGCTGGATCCACATGTATGCCTCTACTATCAATGACATGTCCGAGAAATTGTACCCTTGGAATCCAGAATTCACATTTTGAAAATTTTGCATACAACTTCTCTTTCTTAAGCAATTTCAAAATTGCCTTAAGATGTTCTTCGTGCTCTTTCTCATCCTTCAAATAAATCAGTATGTCATCAATAAAGACAATTACGAACTTATCCAAGTAAGGCTTGCACACTCGGTTCATGAGGTCCATGAATACCGCAGGTGCGTTTGTTAGTCCGAATGGCATAACCTGGAACTCGTAATGGCCATATCGAGTTCAGAATGCCGTATTTGGAATGTCTTGCTCTCGTACTCTAAGCTGGTGATATCCTAGTCTCAGATCTATCTTCGAATAAATACTGGATCCTTGGAGTTGATCAAATAAATCATCGATCCTCGGGAGTGGATAATGATTCTTCACTGTCAGTTTATTTAACTCTCGGTAGTCGATGCACATTTTGAACGACCCATCCTTCTTTTTGACGAACAAGACCGGGGCTCCCTAAGGTGAGGAACTAGGCCTTATGAATCCCTTGTCAGAAAGTACTTGTAATTGTTTCGATAATTCCTTCATTTCGGATGGAGCCAATCGATACGATGCTCGAGCTACGGGTGCGGCTCCTGGAATTAAGTCGATTTGGAATTCCACTGGTCGAGCCGGAGGAAGACCTGGCAAGTCCTCGGGAAATACTTTAGGAAAGTCTTGGACGATTGGTACGTCCTTTATTTGTTTTCCTTCCGACTTGTCCTCCTCTTTCTTGGCAGATATCTGTGCCAAAAAATCCTGACATCCTTTTACCATGTACTCTTGAGCTTTTGCACATGAGATAACTGTCAACCGAGATTCTCTCCTGTTGCTACTTTCGTTGCCACAAAAAGTCAGAGTTTCATTCCCGTAGGGAACTTGAAAGAGTTTCTCATCGCACACAATCACGGCGTGACATCTTCTTAACCAGTCCATACCGATAATGACATCGAAACTACCCAGTTCTACGGGCATTAGATCTATGTTGAACGGATGGTCTAAGAAATTTAAAGTGCAACCTTGTATAATAGTGTCTATCCCGACTAATTTCCTATTAGCTAATTCGACATCATAAAAATTTTCTAATGGAGTTGGGGCGATGTTAATCAAGGAACTAAATGCAGTGGATATAAATCTTCTATCAGCACCAGTGTCGAATAAGATAGATGCATAGTGGTTATTTAAGAGGAACGTACCCGTGACGACATTGGCATCAGGGTTTCCCGATGCATTCCCTCTCTTTTCTGCATTCCCAACTGCATAAACCCAGCCTTGTGCATTCCCATTCCCTCCATCTTTATTCTTCAGCTTAGGGCAATTTCTCTTGAAATGCCCTGTTGCTCCACACTTAAAACAACCATTTCCCTTGGGGGCTGCCCCATTGCCCTTCTGAGTATTAGCAACATTTCTGTTACCAGTATTCCTGCAATCGCAAGCAAAGTGCCCTATTTTGTTACACTTGTGGCACCTCTAGGTGCACGGGCCATTGTGGTGAAGATGGCACTTGGTGCATTTGGGCAAAGATCCCCCATAAGGCTTCCTTTCGCCTGTCCCCATATATAGACCTTGGCTACATTTTGCCTCTTGAAGGGTTGTTGCTGGTGACCATGGTTGTTTCTGGATGAATCATCAGCCTTCCTTTTGTTTTCGGATTGCCTTTCCGCGTAGGTGCGGATTTTTTGATCCACCAAGTCATTGGCCAACTCAATAGTCTCATCCAACGTCTTGGGTCTGGCAGACTTGACGTTCCCATAAATGTTGTCAGGAAGTCCACTGATGTACTTGTCAACCTTCTCGGTTTCGTTGGCAACAAACTTGGTACATATCAGGGTTAGCTCTTGGAAACGTTTAATGTATGCTGGAACATCGTTTCCCTTGACCTTTAGGTTCCACAGCTCGATTTCTAATTTCTTGATTTCACCCTACGGACAATACTTGTCCGTCATCTTTTTCTTGAGTATTTCCCAAGCCATTGTATATGCCTCAGGACCTAAGGTTCTTATCTGACCATTCCACCAAGTCAAAGCAGCACCTAACAGAGTGTAGGTGGCCAACTTCACTTGATTCTTAATAGCACAACCAATGATATTAAAAACTGACTCCATCTTCTCAATCCACTAAGTCAAACCGACCAAGCCTTCAGTCCCCTTAAAGATCAAAGGTTGACACTTCATTAAGTCAGCATAAAAACAAGGGCGCGCAGTTTGTACGTTCCTTCGGTTATCCCCGTTCGAACTGTGGCTTCCATCTCTATTGGTGGAGTTTCGCAAGAGCGCTTGGTAAATCATTGCTTGGATGGATTCTGGAGTCATGTTGTTTGTGTTGGTGTTTGGTACGTGCTTAATTACACATACCATTTACCTATTAAAACGAGCTTATTTGACCAAAAACATAAGAAAAATGCCAAATATATGCTTGTTTTGCTATTTGTGTTGTGCAGGTACCAGATATCAACAAAAGGACAAAAATGAAGCCAAAAATGACAAAACCGAGCACGGGAATGGAAAGAGCACGAGATTACGAGTCCGACGGTGCCTTTATCTTATATTGGGCCAGCCCAACACCATTTATATGGGTCGGATCGACCCATACTCATTAAAGTCTAAGAACTACAAATGCCATTTAAAGCCCAGCCTATATTTTAGCTAGCCGTTGCCATGTTCGGCCCATGAAGCAAAAACAAGATACTCGGCGCAAATCCATTGTGACTACTAGTGCTTATAATGCATGCAATATCAAATTGAATTGAAGAATGGAGTAGCAACAAAGGCATCACGTGCCCTCAAATAAAAGAAAAGAAACACACGTGATTCCCCACTAACTTTCCTTGGCTAGTAGATTGAAGGCCACGTGGCTGGCAAGTGTGTATTATTTCGTTGCATTTCATAAACAAAAAGGAGTGGTTATAAATGTTTGTACGAGGATGCATGTAATTTTTGTGGCTGGTGTTGATTTTAAGCAAAACCAAGGCCACATGAAGCCATTATACAGGTGGATCGGGTATCCCATGAAGAGTACGAGGTAATGTCCAACAATTATGTGACCTTCCAAGAAATTTCGTGATGACAAGAAAAGTCGAAATTGCCCTTGTTTCCTTTGGTGATTATTGGTTATTCTACTTGGAAGGACAAAAGTGCCCTCACCAACTTTTGCTATATATAAAAAATGAAGACGCAAGCAGCAGGCAGTTAGTTTTTTTTAGACATTAGTTGTAGTAGTAGTTTGTAGAATTCTCTCAAAATTTTATTCTAGCTTATTGTTATGTTTTTTTTTTGCTTATTTCGATCCTTATAAAAGTTTTTTTAAAGCTTATTTAGCTTATTAGTCTTGTAATTGATTGGCTTATTGGTAATGAAGGATTAAGGTGGTTGTTATTTCAAAAGTGCTTATTTCTCTTTTGCTCAATTCGAACATAACAAAATGTGTAAAGAGTTTCTACACTCGGCTTATTTCTAAATAAGTTTTTGTCACATAAGAGTTTTGAGAGCTTTTGTCTTTTAAAATAGCTTGTTATAGTTTGCAACTATTTAGTTGATTGGTTTCGGTATGGTTCTCTTTTATTAAGCTCGATTCGGACATAAAGAAAAGTACAACGAGTTTTATACTCAGCTTATCGTTAAGCCTTATTTCACTTTGTAGTTCGAGAGCTTATTTGTTTCATGGTTCCATTTTGCTTATTTCCCTTCAAACGTATATTAGGTTTTTTTTTCACTTCATTTTGCGATATATAGAAAATGCTTCTTTTATGGAAAATTTAAGTATAAATTTGAACTAAGACTAAGATTGATACATTTCAATTTTCAAAAATTGTCGATTTAAGTTTAATTTTCAAAAGTAGCACGTAATATTAGTCTAATTAAGATCTCATGGGAGAAAAAGCGACAAATTACACTTATGAGCTTGTAAGATTTCCAAATAATCCTTGTTTTGCATCCAATTTCTACTTAACACTATCATTTTTTGTTCTTCGCGAGGATTCACGAACGATTAGTCTAAAAGTTAAGGAACAATCTAGAGCTCAACACGCTCGATCGGGTCAAAATTTATTCTCATTCTACCCAGCAGGAAAGTCAAAATTGTGACAAACACTTATTTTATTTTTGGAATTTTTTTTAAAATTTTTTCATTTTTTTGGTGGTAAAAACGGGCTTACGTGAAAACAACGGATGTAGGAACAATCAAATCGAAAGATCCCCCCATACTAGAACTAAACATCATCCTCGATGTTTTACGGCAGGTCTCTACGTAAATCCTAAGCCGTTTATTAAGTATGCTCAAAGATAAACTTTAGTTAATAAGATTAGGATATCAGATTCCCAATTGAAGCTGAGGATTTGAAGCTCTTGTGATCGAAGGACAAAACCGCGAGCACGAAAGGCTTCAAAAATCCAGGACATCCTGGATAATACAGCACAAAACACAAAACATGGAAAAGGAAAGGGGCAAGCCTCCTCACAACAAAAACACTTGACCTAATCCCCGAATTCATTTGTCCTTGGGGAAGGTTTGGAGATCCGGGACAACCAATTTTGGTACGTCCCCTCCAAAGTAGTGCTTAATTCGATGACCATTAACCTTAAAGTTTGGCCCAGAGTTTTGGGATAACTCAACGGTGCCATACGGAAATACTTGAACAATGGTAAATGGTCCTGACCAGCGGGATTTCAACTTGCCGGAGAAAATTTTCAATCTTAAGTTAAAGAGAAGGACTTGATCACCGACGTTGAAAACGCGGTTTTTGATCTTTGCATCATGGATCCTCTTAGTTTTCTCTTTATAAATCAAAGAATTTTTGTAGGTTTGATCACGCAGTTCATTTAACTCATTGAGTTAAACTTTGCGTTGATCACCTGCGGTTTTGAGATCAAAGTTTGCATGCTTAAGGGCTTAGTAAGCTTTGTGCTCCAACTCAACCGGCAGATGACGTGCCTTTCCATATACAAACTTATACGGAGTGCACCCGATGGGTGTTTTGTATGCTGTACGGAAGGCCCAAAGAGCGTCATCTAGTTTGTCCGACCAAGAGGCACGGTTATCGCCCACTGTCCTTTCAAGAATTCTTTTTAAGCCACGATTCGATACCTCAACCTGCCCACTTGTCTGCGAGTGATACGCGATGGAGAGACGATGAGTGACTCCGTATTTAAGCATGACCTTTGCAAAATGGTCATTGCAAAAATGTGTTCCACGATCACTTATGATGGCTCGAGGGGTACCGAATCTGGCAAAGAGAGATTTAAGAAATTTGCAAACTAATCGGGCGTCATTTGTGGGGAGCGCTTTCGCTTCAACCCATTTTGACAGGTAGTCGACAGCTACAAGTATGTATTAGTTTCCTTTTGATGATGGGAATGGTCCCATGAACTCTATGCCTCAAACGTTAAAGATTTTACAAACTTGGATGGAATTTTGAGGCATCTCATTCCTTTGTGAAATTTTTCCTTGTCGTTGGCACGAGTCGCAATTTTTAACCAACTCGTGGGCATCTTTGTAAATTTTAGGCCAAAAGAATCCAGCATCAAAGACCTTTTTGGCGGTGAGATTTGCACCATGATGTCCCCTGGTGGGTCTATTATGGCAAGCTTCGAGGATGTCGAGAGCTTCTTTGCCGTGCACACATCGCCGGATCACTTGATCCGCATATATTTTAAACAAGAAGGGGTCATCCCAGAAGTAGTGTTTGACATCTTTGAAAAACTTGTTTTTCTGCTGGGATGACATTCCCTTGACAATGAAATTCCCCGCATGGTAGTTTGCGAAATCTACAAACCATGGGGTACTATCAACATGAAGAGCAACCGATCCAAGAGTTTCGAGGGGAAATGTTTCCGTGATTTCCTTGTTCTCGAGTTTATCTTGATGAGGGTTCTCAAGTCTGGAAAGATGATCGACGGCCAAATTTTCTGTTCTTTTTTTTATCTCGGATGATAACATCAAATTCTTGGAGCAAAAGGATCCACCGCATTAGTCTTGGCTTAGCATCCTTTTTGGCGAAGAGATACTTTATAGCAGAATGGTCAGTATACACTATGCTCTTAGACAAAACGAGATATGACCGGAACTTTTCAAAAGCGTACACTACGGTAAGCAATTCTTTTTCGGTCGTAGTGTACTGTGCTTGAGCTTCGGTCATGGTTTTGCTGGCATAGTGAATTGGTTGGAAATGCTTTTTTTTGGTTACCCTAGGACTGCCCCAATTGCAAAGTCGCTTGCATCACACATGAGTTCCAAGGGCAAGTCCCAGTTAGGAGCTAACGCGATATCTCTCATCATTGTTTACTACCACCCCCCCCCCACATAGTGTATAGGCTTAAAGTGTTTCTCATGGCGTTGCCCCAAGACCGCACCTATGGCAAAGTCGCTTGCATCGCACATAAGCTCAAAGGGTAGGTCCCAGTTTGGGGCAATCAAGATTGGAGCTTCGGTAAGTTTTTTCTTTAATGTTTGAAAAGCTTGAATACAATCATCGGAGAATATGAACGGAGTATTTTTCTCAAGGAGATGAGTCATCGGTCGGGAAATTTTGGAAAAATCCTTAATGAACCGTCGGTAGAAACCAACATGACTGAGAAAAATCCGAACACGCTTAACGGTAGTAGGATGAGGTAATTTAGCAATCACATCGACTTTGGCTTTATCAACCTCAATCCCGTTTTTGGAAATCTTATGGTCTAGGACAATGCCTTCCTTCCATGAAATGACTTTTCTCCCAATTTAGACAAAGATTGGTGTCTTCGCACCTTTTGAGCATCTTGTCCAAGCGAGAGAGGCAATTTTCGAATGAATTCCCAAAGACCGAAAAGTCGTCCATGAAGACTTCCATCGTTTTTTCGACCATGTCATGAAAGATAGCCAACATACATCTTTGGAACGTACCTGGTGCATTGCATAAGCCGAAAGGCATGCGACGATAGGCGAATGTTCCATAAGGACACGTGAATGTTGTCTTTTCTTGATCTTTAGGATCGATGGGAATTTGAAAGTAACCCGAGAAACCATCGAGAAAACAATAGTAATCGTTTCCCGCTAATCTCTCGAGCATTTGATCCATAAAGGGAAGTGGAAAATGGTCTTTACGGGTGGCTTCATTTAACTTACGGTAGTCAATGCACACACGCCACCCTGTAACCAATCGAGTCGGAATTAACTCATTTTCGTCATTTTCAACAACGGTAAAACCACCCTTTTTCGGTACGCAATGTACGGGGCTTACCCAAGGACTATCCGAGATCGGGTAAATTAATCCGGCATCAAGAAGTTTTTCAACCTCCTTTTTGATGACATCGCGGATCTTTGGATTCACCCGTCTTTGGTGTTAGACCGCTGGTTTATAGTCCGCTTCCATAAGAATCTTGTGAGTATAAAATTCTAAGTTAATGCCCTTTATGTCAGAGAGTTTCCAAGCGATGGCTCGCTTGCGTGACTTCAAAACCTTTATGAGAGCGGCTTTTTCCTCGACACTCAAGTCTTTAGCAATTATGACGGGCAACTTGTCGTCACCCTCCAAAAATGCGTATTCAAGATGAGGAGGTAAGTCCTTGAGTTTGACTTCGGGAGGTTCATCAATTGAAGATTTATTAGTTTTAGCTTCACAAACTTTTAGTTCTTTTCGAATTTCCAGCAAATAATTTCCTTGATTGGGAGGGGGTGATGGATCATTATTTAGATATGCTTCAAGAAGAAGAATATCCCCCTCCGGGTCATAATAAGAGTCATCAACTTCCGGTGAAGTTGGATCATCATCAAGAGCGAGGAAAGCGTCGACTTCCTCGAGAAGAAAATCACTATCCTCGAAGGGAGTGAGAGTCGGAGAAGAGGTAGAAACGATCGGATTATAGTAAGGAGTGGGATTGCCACTCGCGATCACATCGGAGAAACCAAGAACTTCTTGAGAATACTCCTCACAAGCCATTTCAATGACGTCGATTCGGTTCGCCGTCATATCATCGTAATTAGAGGAGTACCTTGAAGTTTGATCAAGATTGAATGTTACGGCTTCTTTTCCAACACGAAGTGTTAATTCTCCTTCGTAAACATCAATCAAGGCACGTTCGGTCTTTAAGAAGGATCTCCCGAGAATTAGAGGAACTCGGGGATCGTCATCAAAGTCAACGACTACGAAGTCGACCGGGAAATGAAACACACCAACTTTTACGGAGACATCTTCGGCGATACCGATCGGTTTGGTGATCGAACGGTTCGCTAGTTCAAGAGTCATACAAATTGGAGTAAGTTCCGGAAGAGAAAGTATTTTCCACATGGATAATGGCATGAGATTTATGCTAGCGCCAAGATCGGCCAAGGCTAAGCACTCATCCATTCCGGGGAAATCACACGGTATGAGGAATTTGCCGGGGTCTCCAAGTTTTTCGGGTAACTTGTTGAGGATGACCGCCGAACAATACTTATTAAAAGACGTTCTAGACATTTCACTTAATTTTTCATTGTTTTCGATTAAGGCTTTAAGAGTCGAGGCAAATTTAGGCATAAGAATCAAAGAATCCGTTAAGCTAATTTCGAAACTCAAATCTTTAAAGATTTCGTAGAATTTCTCAATTTGGTCATTAGCCTTTTCACGGCGCCTTTCATCATTACGCCTTGAAGGGTATGGAATTGTTGGTTTCAAGTTAGGTACTGGGCGAGCACTAACGAAAAATAACATCGTCTCAGAATTTTGGTATTGAGGTTGAACTTGGACAACTCGAAGGATGGACGTCTTTTGGTACTTTCCGTTATTTAGAGGAAGCATCGTGACCTTTGGTTACGTCGGTTCTTCAATTTCACGCTCCACTACTTTAGGAGAAGAAGAAGTAGTAGGAATCATGGGTCCTTGATAAGCAACACCAGCCTTCCGGTATAAAACCACCTTCAAGTCTTCCTTTGGGTTCGTAACGGTGTTAATTCCAGGAGAGAACCAGTACCCGAAGATGAAGCGGTATTGGAATTCACAAATTTGGAAAGCATGTCCTTAAATGGGTCATTTGATTTTTGCAATTTGATTTTGGTCTTTGCATGTTTCTCATTACGCGCATCATTAGCTTTGACGTAGCTTTCAAAATCGGTCTTTGTCACACCTTGTTTTGAGAGCCGTCGCTTGGTGAACTGGGGGTTGATTAATCTGAGATCGATAAATTTGGCCTTGGGTTATAAGTTATTTCCCCATTTTTTTAGTTTTTGGTTATTTCTCTTGGTTTTGAACGGGAGGAAAAACCAGGAGGTAAATTTGATTAGCAATAGGGGCGTCATAGCCGTATTCCTTGGTTTAGTTAGCTGCGGGCGGCTTAAGAATGTACTCATTGAATTTGTCACGATAAACGTTGCCTTGGTGGCGGGACTAATTTCGGTAAAGATTGAGCACCACCACAAGTAACCCAACTTTCCGCAACCGCTTTTCAAGGAGTTGGGAGCTTGGGATTTCTTATACAAAAGTAAAGCTCTTACCATATCTTTCAGTTCGACAACATCGGGAGAAATACCGGGGGTAGAAGAGCTCGAACTCACTTTTGCAACAACTGGTTTGTTACGTGAATTACGAACTTTGGATTTGATTTCAATGATTCTTAGGCAATCACGGGGCATTTTAAACCAAAAAGTTACCACCTCAACGCGGTGGAAATCCAACGAATCTTGATCATTAGAGTTCAAAGCATTATAGAAAGTATCGAGTTGATGTAACTCCGAAAATCCATGATGTGGACATGCCCGAAGAAGATCGTTGAATCGGTCCCATGCCTCGTAAAACGTCTCATCAAATCTTTGTTGAAATCTCGTGATTTCATTTCGAAGATTTGTTGTCTTGGAGGGAGGGAAAAATTTGTTGATGAATTTCGAAACAAGATCATCCCATGTTAGAATCGATCGAGGGGGTTCTTTCTCAAGCCAAATCCGGGCGGCCCCCTCGAGGGAAAATGGGAAAAGCATAAGCTTTACCGACGTACTCGGGACGTTCGGGAACTTCATCGTAGAAGTGATCTTGTTGAAATAACGGATGTGAGCATGAGGATCTTCTTTGTCATGTCCGAAAAATTGTTTGTTTTGAACGAGGGTAAGCAAACCGTGCTTAAGCTCAAAGTTGTCCGCGGTGATTTCGGGCATAACGATGGCATCCTCGTAACCCACGATGGGTGCTTCGAGCAATTGAGCCATCATACGATTATCATCCATCGTAATTACGGGAGGAGCTGGATTTTTAATTGGTTCTTCGAGATTAAATGGTTCAACAAAGGCCTGTGGGGCTTGTTGTTGGTTTGACAAGGTTAAGAACTAACGGGATTGAGAAACGAGTGCTCATGCCAATAATTATAAAAAGAAAATTTACACTAATTTTTTTTTGGTTCTTTTGGGTTTAGCAACAATGAATTCACAATTTATTTTAATAACGGACAACGAGATAAGACAACTTAAACCTAATAATCAACAACCTTCTCGGTAACTCTTCGAAAAGAAAAACGCACAAAGGAGCGGAGGAATAGGAAAGCGCGAAGCTATTAAAAACCTTTTTCCTTTAGGGTCGTAGTTCCTAGGAACAACCCGCCTTATACCCCTCTTTGAGTTTGTTTATCTTTCAAAGGTGAACCGTACCTCGCAAGTGACACAAAAGGTAAGTTTTTGATTCTTTGGTTCGGGAACTTATTGATGGATAATACTTCAGTTGAAAGTATTATATGTTGGTGTTCTTTTACCAACTTGTGATTTTTATTGATAATTAAAGACAATGTTTTTTATCTTTTTGGTTTTTTTTACCATAAATTGTCAAACTTTGAAACGACAAACGCTTACACTCCTCCCCGGCAGTGGCGCCAAAAATTGATTAATAGTTTTAATAACCCTTTTTTAAATATATAATTATAAATAAATATGAATATACTTACAAGGATCAAAATCCACAAAATCAATGAAACCGGAAGTAGTATAGAATATTCCCGGGTCGTTTATCCCCAACGAAGAGTGAATTGGAAAGTCGAGAGTTGGATTGACATTTGATGATTGAATAGAACAAGATTTGGATTGGATTTCTAAATCTACGGGAAAAATAAAGCAATCTACACTAAAAACGAGAAAATTACACAAATTATACTAAAAATGGAAACGGGAAGCTAAAACGACACACTAAAAACCCTAATTTTTCAAAATTAAGCCTAAATTGATTTTTTCACTTTTAATGGACTTAAATTGACTAAAAAGGAAGTTTAAAGAAAACTAGAACGAAAACGGAGTTAAATTGAGCTAGAAAATACGAAAAACGAGCACGGGAACGAATCCCGCTCTTTAAAAAACGAAATTTTGCAAAAATGACCCTACGAAAGTTTTTCTATTCTGTTCTAAGTGCTTACATGTTAAAATAAAAATTTTCTAAAAAAGAAAAATATTTTTTGATTTTTATTTAATTTATTATAATTAAAAAACAGTTTTAAAGAAAATAAATGTTAAAAAATATAAAACGATTATAAAAAATTTTGAAAAATTTAGGGAAAATCAATTAAATTATAAATAAATATAAATATATAATAAGGATAATTAAAAACCTCAATAAAATCAATAAGTAAACCGAAAAGCTGAATTCCTGGGTCGTTTATCCCCAACGAGGCGTGAAATTGACGGTTACGTTATTGGTTTGACTTTTAGATGCTTGAATAATCAAAGATTTGATTGGGTTTTGCTTTGTAGCAAAAGCAAATTTATATACGTATAGTATTAATCCCGTGAAAATTTCTTTCCAAAATACTTCTCAAACAAGAGAAATATAAGGTAAAAATCTCACAAAAGAAAACACAATATGTATATTTTTATCCGGGAAGTATTGTACTACTCGGGTCGTGTCCCAACGAAATCGTGAATTGAGAATTGGGGAAATTCGGATTCGAGTTTAGAATGATAAAGGATTTTTGAACTTTTGGTTATACTACAAATGTAATAGCACGAATTAAAGACAATTAACTAGTTAGAAATTTAAATGCACTAAAAGTAAAAACGCGAGCTAAAAATGAAATTTAAAATCTAAGGCACAACTTTTAACAACTTTTATACCTAAAAATCACAAATTTAAAAAGAAAATTTTAGGAAAAAGATTTGGAATTACTTCTCTATTTTTGAATTTTTTATGAATTATCTAAGAAAAAGTAATTCACTAAAATCTATTTTAATTCCTAGAAATTACAAATTTAATGAGAAAATTATGGAAAAATGATTTTAAAATACTAGAATGGTGCAGAAATTTAATGACACAAAAAGCCCCAAATTTTATACTCTAATTGAGATCTAATTTGATTGATTAAAACTAAACCCTAAATTTTATTAAACTAATTTCTGAAAATTAAATCTATTTTATTCTTTTACAAAAGACAGGGTAGAAACTGCTATTAAGGAAAGTAAAGGGTAGGCGGGCGAACTTTCTAGAATTTACACTCTATTGAAAACGATTAACCCTGAACTATGGAAAATGTACAAAACAGACCTCACGATTCAGCTTATTTTTGGCTTATTAAAAATTGATTTTCAGCAAAAACTTAAAACTACAAACTTATTAAGGAGCTTATACTAAACAACTTTAATAAAGGCACTTCCTACTTTTATCAAAAGAATAAGCTAAAAACTTAGCTTTTTCAAATCTGTTACAGAAACAAAGGTTTTAAGAGCTTTTCTAGTTTTTTGCTTATATCTTGCTTATTACTTCATGAAACTGAAAACTAAAAGAAGCTCCTTGATGCTTATGATGTGTACTAATGGTATCTAAACTAAAACTGGCTAAGAATTAACAAATTGAGCAAGAAAATTTAACCTAAAAAGTGCAAGTTTTAGATTGAAACTGTTTTGAGCTTTTTCAAACAAGCTAAACTGCTTATTACTAAACCTTAGAAACCAATATTTTGGGAATAAGCTATGCTAATGATATATGACTAACCTAGATAAAAGGTTTTTCAAAATTAAAGCTAGAAATGAAAATTCAAAATGCAATAAGCTGAAATCCAAATATGCTGCTAAGCTACCTTTGACAGGAAAAATAAGCTAGTTAAAATGCTTAAAATTGAAAACTAAATGATGAAAAGTAATAAGCTAATGGAATTCTAAAAATATGCTAAATTCTAAATTCTAATACCTACTTATGAATGCTCAAAGTATGCTTAAAAGTTCACAAGCAACAGCAGTTTACACTGCTGTTTGCTGATGCAATTGGCAAAGTTCCTACTTGCAGGCTAAAATTTTAACTGAAAACTCTTTGAATCTATTAACTAAATGTATCTAATGCTATATTAACAAAACTTGATCATTAGAGAGCTGTGAGAAACTAAATTCTAAACTCACTTACACAAATAAACTGTCCTGGTGTAAAATCAAGCTTTTTAAACTCTAAACTTTGAAATTCAACAATTTAACTCTTAAAATCTACTTAAAACTTGATATACTACCCTAACACAACTAAATGAATAGCTTTGACATAGTGAAGTTGACTTTACAAGTCAAATAAAACTAAATCCAAACACTCCTTTAATATGACTGTCAAAACTAAATAGAGCTTAAAATCTATTTAAAAGCTAAAACAGCTTAAACCTTATATCTACTCTTATTAAAGTTCACCTACTTAAGCTTTTTAAGCTATAAATCCTATAGCTTATTAGTAAAAATAAGCTAGTTACTCTACTAGGCTATTAGACTAACAATTATGACAGAACTAACTAGTAAAATCTAAATGAATTTTAACTAAGACAGACTAAAACTAATGCATCTATAACCTAACTAAGCTAAATGAAACAGGAATAGACATGAGAATTCAAAAGAAATAAGCAATTTGAAATAAACTATGAATATTCTAAAATGAATTTTAGAAAGTTAAACCTGAAATTGTGTTGTCTCAGCACTTAGCCACTCTTGTAGAGTGAGTGGCTCACAAACTTGAACCTAAGTGCGTCCTAGCTCTAAACCTGGAGTTATAGCTCAATAAGCTCTTGACAGCTTATAACTCCTTGTTGCTTCAAAGTAAACTCAAAACACCTCAAGTAATCATGATTTTGATTCCAATTGATTCAAATGAGTAAATGAAACTCTAAAAATCAGATTATAACTAAACTGAGTCTTAATGATCAGGAATAAGCTTCAAATGAGCTTATTAAGAGCTTATTGAGTGAAATTGGCTTAAAATTGAAATCAATGTACAATTAAACGTGAAAACTGAATTGTATTGCTCAATTGAATTAAGTACAAGTTGAAAGAAGGAAAGTACAAAAGCTTAAAGCTAATTTGCTAAAAGTTTGAAAGAAAATGCTTAATTTTGAGAGAAAATACAAAGTGAAAATTAAAACACAAAAACAACTGAAAAATATGAGCCCTAAGCTTCTATTTATAGAGGATTGAAGAAGAGAGGAGTAGAATTCCAGAGTCTTCCACTTAATCTTGGCCCTTGATCATTTTCGAGTTAATTATAGCCGTTTGATGAATTTGATTGAGTATCAAATGTTTCTTTTAAGCACTAATTGTTCCTAACATATTAGTGTGGATCATTAATCCCTTGGTTGTATATCCCTTGGTTTTTCTGACCCGTTGGTGATTGGGTTTGTTTGTGAAAAAGGCGGGAAAAACCGTTGAGGTTGTTAGGGTGTTTAGAAACACGCGTTTTTTCTGTTTGAATCTTTGAAGAGATTGCACTTTCAGTCCCTGCGATTGCTTTGCTCTTTTGTAGTGTAAAAACAAGTTTGAAATTGACAAGTTCGGCCCTTGTGGTTTTTATCTCCCTTTTCTCTTTATAAACAAACTTTTCATTATTTGCAATCTTAGTCCTTGAACTTCAAAACTCCAAATGAGCCTTTGAAACTTTGAGAACTTGTCATTATTAGTCCTTGGCTTTATTATTTTGGCCTTTGACTTCCTTCCTTGCTGTATTGGACTGATCCGGCTTTGATTGTCTTTCATTCTTCACTCTTGACTTTGTCTTTTCCCGTTTCTTGTCGGTTTTTTGACTGTTTTTGCTTCTTTTTGTCCTTTTTATCCTTTCCTGCACATTTAGACACAAAAGCACACATTTTTCTATTCTTTTGGCATTTTATTGGCTTTTATTTGGCAAAATCCCGGGTATTTTATATATACAATTAAGCAATTATCATTGACTCAGAAGAACCAAAAGTATGTGTGGGGTGTGGAACAAGAAGAGGCTTTTCAGACTCTGGTAAAGATAATTTGTGGGATGATGCATTGAGTAGGAAGGAACAGGTGAAACCTAAACGTGTACTGGCAATGGCTATGACTATTCAAACTGGAGTAAAAGTAATGATAGTTATTATTTAAATAAGGGAGAAAATGTAATTAAAATATGATATAGTTCGAACTCAATGTGCTGAAGGAAATGTTTTATGGTTCGATCTTATACGCAACAACATCTTAAATTTCATGACGATTCTGAAGTCATAAGGTGGTTAGGTTAGGAATCAATCCTATGATCCAACCAGAACTGGAGGATCTACCCAAGGATAATCTAAAGTTAGAAATAGCAGTCCTTAGGTATGATTGGAGATGAATGTAAATGGGAATAATGTCGACTAAGATTGAGCTAACACCGGAACAATCACAACAAGGTGTTAGTAATGAAATTCTGGTAAGCATTGAAGGCATTGAAGAATGAAAAAGAAATGTATGGATAAAGGGTCTAAAGAAAGAAGCCCTTCACATAAACTCCTAATGGCAGAAACCGAAGTCAATACATATGCTGTCAATGAATCACAAGTGATGCTGACATTGAAAACGGACATCTGGAGTGATGCATGCACAACCCTTCCAGCCATCTCGGGTTTCTTCTCACAGAAACTTATTTCATATTGTCATGGAGATAACACGTTAGCTATTGACATCTCACGCGAGATTGTTGATATTGAATAGGTGGGGCAATAGCTCCAGCCCACCGAGTACTAAAAACAAAAAATGCACTAACTCGAGTCTAAAGACAAGAGATCAACTCAAAAAATCGCGTGTAGGACACATTCATTTCATAACACTTGTTGACATTCATCAGGTTAACACGCTGTTTATCAAGAATCATCGTAAAATCATTGGATATTTTGCCCGACATCAGAGTGATACTCTTTAGTATTCACACTCCATTAGTGAACGATATGGAAATCCTTCCTGTGTCCATTCATCAAAAGCACTGCGGTTAGGTGACTTGCGAGTTCTATATGAATCAAACTTGTGACAACGGCATATCGATTTGGGTCCAGTAAATGAATTGACGGTTTGATGAATTTTGATAAAAACATGACACTCTCGATGTGTTACAAAAACTCTTTAACGAGTGACACGTCGATTGATTTTCAAATCAATTTTCTCTTTTTCCACTAACGTAAAACATGCAGGGTAAACGGTGGTAAATGGCAACCTCATCCCATTCAAATGCTCAATCTACAAAGACAATCAATCATGAAAGCTCAAGATTTAAAGACAAAGACTTCCGCAAACTCTGATTTGAAGCTTTCAAGATAATGCAAAAGTATGAGCATGTTGGTCAAAGACATAAGATGCATGATGGCAAAGACGTTAAAAGACAATGACGAAGGCTTTAAATCAAGATCGTCATGCTCATGAAAGGAAAAAGCCTACAAATATATCGTAGACAAAGTCAAGAAACACTCGAGCTTAAAGACAAAAGAATCTCACTTGATCTCATGAAGATGTCATCATCAATGAACTCACCTTCGGGGGGAGATTGTCTAGCCTCAATTTTATTAAGTCAATTTAAGGAAGCTCGTTTCCGTGTTCAAGACCTCACTTCGGGGGAGATTTGTTAGCCTAATTTATTGAGTCGAACAAATGATGCGTCGGTCACTCTATCGATGGAGTTTTCGGTCTTTTAATTAGTTAATGATGTTAATAAAAATATATCGGAATCGGGCTCGATAGATAATTAAATTTGTATATGTTTCGGGTTAATCCCAAGCAAAAACCCGAGCTCGGAAGTCCTAAGTAAATATCCTACGCGTGTAGGGATATATATATAGATATTTTCCATATGAAAATATCTAATTCTCACAAATATCTAATTTCTAATATCTTTCTTTCTCTCAACTCTCTCTCTTCTCTCTCTCTTTAAACCTTTATCTCTTTTCTTATTTCTAGTTCTTGATTCGTGTCATGAATCATGTTATGAAGTGTTAATCGGGTTCCTACAGATTTACCCGATCTCTAACAGCCCAATGGGTTAGTCCAGTGCATTGTGTTCCAAAGAAAGGAGGAATAACCATTGTTGCTAATGAAGAGAATGAATTAATTCTGACACGTTTAGTTACCGGGTGGAGAGTTTGTATAGACTATAGGAAATTAAATAAAGCGACTCAAAAAGATCATTTTCCATTACCATTTATGGATCAGATGTTAGAAAGTATTAGCGGGAGGAGTTTTATTGTTTTTAATGGATTTTCAGGGTAATTTCCAAATCCCATTAGATCCCCCCAAGACCAAGAGAAAATCTTCTTTCACATGTCCCGTATGGAACTCTTTCGTTATGTCCCATGACATTTGGCTTATGTAATGCTCCATGGGTACTTTCAACGGGTTGATGGACCATATTCCATGATTATTATCGAAAAGACTATAGAAGACGTTTATGGCATGTTTCTTGGTTGTTTGGGGATGTTTTGATTCGTGCCTCTCCAATTTAGAAAAAATGCTAAAACGGTATGAAGACACGAATTTAGTTCTCAATTGGGAGAAGTGCCACTTTATGTGTAGAGATAATGAATGTGTAGGGCATTAAATTTCAAAATTGGGAATGAGGTCGATCATGCTAAAGTCGTTGTTATCGCTCAGCTCAAATCATACTCCAACTACCGTTAAAGGTGTTAGAGTTTCTTAGGTCTTACGGGTTTTTACGCCGATTTACCAAGACTTTTCCATAAGAGTGCTAGACCAATGAATGATCATCTTTTTGAGATGGAAACATCCGTTCTATGTTTTTTAAGATTGTATTGATGCTTTTCAGATCTTAAAAGAAGCTTTACCGAAGCTCCAAGTTTAGTTGTCCCGGATTGGACACTTACCCCTCGAACTCATGTGAGATTGCAAAGTGATTCGCGATTGAGTGCGGATTTAGGACAAGAATGATGAAGCACTTTAAGACTATACATTATGCTTAGCAAGACAATGACAGAAGCTCAATATTCATATACATACCACATAAAAGGAAATGCTTTAGTTGTGTATGCTTTTGAAAAGTTTCGGCAATGTCCTTGTATTATCTAAAAGCGTAGTGTATACGGTTTCACTCGGCTTTATTAATTACCTTATGAACAAAACACAGATTGCTATTTCTTTTTAGCCGAGGTTGCTCGAGGTTCTTCTCCTACAAGGGCATATACAGTTTCGTGAGAACCTTGCGGCGGTATCAGTTTATCTAGATTGAGAATACTCATAAGGATATGTTAGAAAAAAGGACATTATCATGAACATTTTCCTTTAGACGACTTTGGAGGTATATCTAGTGGACCAGTTCCCTTGTGGTGTTGCGGCCTATGCAAATTTCCGTTCGTGGGAATTTTATCATTTTAAAGGACTGACAACTCAACAAAAGATAAGAAGTTTTTCGAAGGACGTTAAACATATTTCTGGCGATCCTAGCTTTTTTCGTATACTGTGGGATCAAATCATTCGAAGATGTGTGCATGGGCAAGAAGCTTTTGAAATCCTCAAAGCTTGTCATGAAGGACCCACCAGGGGCCATCATAGTGCCAATCATCACGTTCGAAAGTATTTGGTTGCCGGTTTCTTTTGGCCCTACCATATATCGAGATGCACCAGTCAATGATCAAATCTGTGATACGTGTCATATCAAGGAAAAATTTCAAAACAAGATGGGAGATGCCTCAACTAACGTATCCAAGTTTGTGAAAAAATCTTCGTATGATATGGGGAGTATTATATCTTCATGGGACCTTTTCCAACTTTTTGAAGGAAATAAAATACATCCTCGTGCCGGTGTTCGACTATATTTCAAAATGGTTGAGCAAAGGCGCTCCCTATAAAATGATGTAGAGTGTAGTTACGTTTTTGAAGTCTCTTTTTGCCGTTTTAGGAAAAACCTAGAGGCTTATTATAAGCGACTCGTTCGGGAACCCTACTTTCTGTAATGATCAGTTGCTAAGTAATGTCTATGTATGGGTCACACATCGTCTACTTCACGCTTATCACCCTCAAACGAGCATTAAGTGGTGGTTTCTAATCGAGGTTTGAAACCGTATTCTTGAAAGGACGGTTGGAGATAATCGTGCCTCATGGTCACACAACTAGACGACGCTCTATGGGTCATTCCATAATGCTTTTTTAAGGAAACCGATTGGTTGTACGCGCTTACAAGTTTGTGTCGGAAAAGTCTTGCCATTGACCTATAGAGTCTAGAGCTGAGCATATATGGGCTTTGAAACATGCTTATTTTTGATCTTAAATCGCGGTGTGATCACAGTAAAGTTTCAAACATTCATGAATACTTAATGAGCTCGTGGATCAAGCTTACGAGTAATTCTTTGATTTATAATGAGAGCGACGAAGAAAGCTTCCGAGCTCAAAGATCAAAAACTCCGCCATTTTCATTGTTGATGTGATCGACTTTATCTTCAACTCTCGTCTACAGATATTTCAGGAAAGCTTTAATCTCGTTGTATGACCTTTCACCTATCACAAGGTTTTTCCATTCGGGAACATTGAGTTATCCTCATCCCGATGGTCAGATAAGGTTAAGGTCATCGTGTGAAGGCATTACTTTGCGAGGGGACTTACCACCCAAGGTAGTTCCCAGGAACTCCACACCTTTCTACAGGACAAATGAATTCCGGTCGATCGAGTCAAGCTATGTGAATCGGGTTACCACAATACAAATCGCTTCGATGGAGGCACCCCTGCTTATCCTTCAATTTCCATTTCTTATTTCTATTGTGGATGGAGGAGGCTTGTACTCTTACGATTCTTGTTGGTGTTTGTACCGATGTGATTGTTTGTTAGGATTGACACCAACTTTTCTGATGACTCTCATGTTCGGTTGTTGTGTCTCGGTTCACTCGAGCTCCTAACCTTTGCTTGCATTAGTTTGGGGAATCTGATTTCAACTAAAGTGATTATTATCGACTAACTTTTATCTTTTAGCACACTTGAGAAACGGCTTTCTTGAGTTTTTTGGTGATTACTTTTTTAGGCTTGAGTTATGCATTCGAACCTTTTTGAGATCTTGTATGGGGGTTTTTTAAGTCTTAGAAACCCTACATAAAACATCGAGGACGATGTTTAGTTCTAATATGGGGGGGGGATCTTCGATTTGATTGTGCCTGCAGCCGTTGTTTCTCACGTAATCCCATTTTTACCACCAAAATTTCAAAAAAAAAAAGAAAAAATTTCAAAAATAAAATAAGTATTTTTGTCACAATTTTGACTTTCCTGCTGGGTAGAATAAGAGTAAATTTTAACCCGATCGAGCGTGTTGAGCTCTAGCTTGTTCCTTAACTTTTAGGCTAAGCGTTCATGGAAATTCATGAAGAACGAAAAATGATAGAGTTAAGTATGAGTGGGATGCTAAACAAAGATTAGTTGGAAATCTTAAGAGCTCATATATGTAATTTGTGACTTTTCTCCCATAAGCTCTTAACTGGATTACTATACGTGCTGTTTTTGGAGATTAAACTTAAATCAACAATTTTTATGTAATATATAGCAAAAAATTTAGTCTTAGTTCAAACTTATACTTGAATTTTTCAAAAAGAAGTCTTCTCTATAAAAAAAACAAATAATGATAATAATAATAATAATAAACATAAACTGTGGGCTGATAAAAGTTTACTACCTCTTGCCGGCTCACAACCGATGTTGCAGCCTTCTAATAGGTTGAAGGATATAAATATTAAGTTTGAAGTAATAAAATGATTTCTTTTTGTTAAATTCAAACATGATTTTGAACTTTGACTATTCTATTTTAAAGTTATGCATATACTGGAAACCTGAGAGTTTTTTAAACCTAAGGTCTATGAGTCCCGATACTAGTCTCTGTAGGGTGTCAAAAGCCTGGTCACTTAGCCGCAAGGTTGGGATGTGCCGAGACAAAAGTCACTACATGGGATGATCTCTCCTTCAAACTCATTATTCTCGGGTGGAACGTGAAGCATAGTATTTTGCAAAACGTTGATCCATGGTTGAAATTCAAAATAACACATTCACTTAAGATATAGTAAATGTCGGGAGTGAAAAGTTCACAAGTTGCAAATATGAGTAGTGTTAGCATCCTTACTGAAATTTAGCTGTGATTTCGTTTTAAGCTTGGTTTGGACAAGTGAAAAGTCGGGGACGATGAATTTATCCTTTTTGGGGCATTCTCAGATCGAAATGCATCTTGTTCTATGATCCCTAACAGTTATGGAAATAACGAAAGTCGAAATATTTTGTTTTCATTTAAAAAAAAGTTTTGAAAAATGGGAAAATGAGGTGTTTTATAACTTGTGATTTCTTAACTCTCTCCACAAAAGTCTTTGCTACTTTTTAAAGATTTAGTTTGGGGAAGTTTTGAGGTATTTGGTTTTAGAGCATATAATATTGCGTGAGGACACACAATCACTTAGTTTGGGAAATTTTGATATGTGAGAAATCACATATCCTTTCTATATCAAAAATGTCCCCAAAAAGATAAAATTGTGTATAAAATGCTTGTATATTGCTTGTTTTGTCTTTGTGATTGTGTAGGTACGGATAGTGCAAAAAAAACACAAGAAACGGTCAAAAACAGGACAAACACGGACACGAGAACGAAAAAGAGTGCACAAGAGCCGGGGATTTGATTGCTGAAAGGTCAAATGGTCAACATAAAGTCAACTCTTAGTCAACATTAGTCAACCACAAAAAGACAAAAAACTTAAAATTCCCAAAATGCCCTAATTGTTAAACCTAATTTCACCAAAAGTCCCTAAGCCCTAACACCGTTATCTCTTTATATTATAAGAGATAACGATCGTTATCTCCTATAAATCCTAAAACATTATAACCAAGCCCAAACCATAAGCTCAGGCCCATTTCTTTTTACCCGGGCCCAAAGTCAAACCCCCCAAACACCTGGGTTAAACAAAGATATAAAAAGAAAGAAAAAGGTGCGGGAATTCATTTTTACTGTTCATATCCTTCTTCGTTTTACCTCCTGTCAAAATCAAAGGGTAAATGGTAATTGATGATGTGGCACTATGATTCGAGTACCAAGGTACATGCTGGCAGAGTTAGACGTCATGAGAGGCTCTCATTGGTCGAAGCCTACAAGAAGGGACACGCGGATAATTGAAAGAAGCACACCAATGATTGGATTTTTGTACTAAATTTAGTGCAAAAGAAGCACAAGTACTCTGACACACGGAATGCCACGTTGGCAATCCGTGTGCTCATCATATCAAATCCAACAGACCATAAATGAGATCAAAGGATTAAAGGCTAAGATCATGGATAAGAGGAGCGGGCTAGACTCCTAGAAGCTTCACTAAGACCTTATAAATAGAGAACTCTTCACACACAGGAGGAGGAGAATAATTGAGGGTAGTGTAGATTAGCTTAAAGCTTATATTTCCAGCTTATTGTCATTCATTTTATGTAATTTCCTTCTCAAAGCAATGTAATCTTCTTCTTATTAATGAAATTTCTGTTTTCATTTTAATGATGTCTTAAATTCAAGGTTTATGTTTATGCAAATTTAGCTTTTAAATGTTTTTAAAGACACTTAAAGTTCATAAGCTCTAAAACTCTTTCATAAGCTACTTTAGTTTGTTTATAATCAGTTAAGCTCTTAAAGCTTAACTAAGCTTTTCATACTCAAATCATAATTAAAAATACCTCAGCTTAATATGGAAGGAAAGCTAGCAAGGGATGAGCTTCCAGGACCCTACCAGCTTATTATTTGATAAGCTGGAGCTTGTTGATAGCTCAAAAGAGCATTTTATAGCCTTGTTTAAGCAAAGGCACTTGTGAGTTCTTATTTTTCCTTTTACAAGCTTAATATTCCACTTTAGTTTTAATCCTGCTTAATTAGTTTAATATTAGCTTATAGTTATTTAGATTTGCTTATTCCTGTTTAGTTTAAATGTTTGAATGCTTATCATGTTTGATTAATTGTTCTAGAACTTAGTTGCTTATATTCTGTCTTAAATCAGTGAAAATCAAAAAAAAAATTAGCATAGTATAGAAGCTTATTATTCTGTCTTATTTAGTTGCTTAATTCTGCTTTATAGGTTGATAAAAAGCTATTTGATATATGGTATCTAAACTTTGATCATTAAACCCCAATTATATATGCTTAATATGGGTTTGACAGAATTAAAGGGGTGTTTGGGACAGGCAGTACTAACTCAGGTTAGTACTGCCTGAGTCCATTTGACCCTTTTGGATTCAGTTTAAACTTAAATTTCAAGTTTATAGGATCAGGTTTTATAAGTTTTGTTAGCTTAATTCAGTTTTAGTAAGTAGAGGTTAAGCATCTGTTAGTTTTAGTACAGTTAGTTTAGAATTTTAAGCTCAAGTAGAATTTGGCTAATTTAGTTCTTATTTTGCATTCAGTTAAGAGTTTTAAAAGTAGTAGAAACAAGTATTGTAGTCTGTGCTTGCAGGTTTTTAGTTTTGGTCATTTCATGGCACACTGCATCAGATAGCATTTAGGAAATATAGCCTTTTTCAAAATCAAAAATCAGAGGGTTAAAATAGGAATTAGTTTTCAAAATTTAAAATACAAATAGCTTATAGGTCACTTTTTATTAGTTTAGACTTGTTTTTCAATAATTAGTTTATTTAGATATCTGTTTTTAGCTTTAAAAACCTGCATTTTCATTTTCAAAAGCCAAAGTCATACCTAGTGCATTCTGAGTATAAGCTGTTTTCATTGAGTTTTTGATTAAGCATTTGAGTTTCAAAATACTTTTCAAAGGTAGTTTTAGAAAGCTTATAGTATAAGCTTTAAGATGGTATAAGCCATATTGTCGCAAAGTTCCATTTGAGTGCTTAAAATTAAGCTCAAAGGTGCCTTAAGGGGCTGTTTTGTTAACAGTTTACACCATTAGTGCTTATTTCTTTATTTTAGCTTATCTGCTTATTGTTATGGCTTATTTAGGTTTAGTTTAGCTTTTTAGGTTAGTATAAGTCCATTTTAGCTTATTTAGTTTTGTCATTTGCTTATTTGAGTTTATTTGCTTTCTAGTGTAAAATTTTAAGTGTTTTTTTAAGCTTTTTAGCTCTTTTGTCATTCTAGCTTATTAAATGTGCTTATTTTTGTTATTAAGTGCTTATTAGATGTGGTTGAGTATCTGCTTTTGCTTATTTCTTATTTCATTGTGCTTATTTGCCTTTTATTAGCTAAGCAGACTTAAGAGTTTAATTGGCAGTACTAACTTAAAAGTTAGTACTGCTGAGTTCATAAGCTCATTCTAGGCTTATTGGGTTGCTCATTTTTGTTTTTTGTTGCTTGTTTAGAGTAGCTTACTATCTATGTTAGCTTATTTCTCTATTTGGTTTGCTTATTTGAGTTTAACAATGCCAACAGTTAGCTTTTTATTAGTTTAGTATAGTTTAAGCAATTCTGTCTAATTTAGCTTATTTCTTAGCTTATTATAGGGTTATTAAAAAAGTTGTTTTACAAAAGTTGCTTATTTTTAAGAGTTTTAAAAAGTTATAAAAAATGGAAAAAATTAAAACACTTGGGAAAGTGGGAAGCCCCGGGTGAGCAAGACTCGAACCCGAAACCTCTACCACCTTCACCAAGTGTTTTAACCCCCACACACCCTTAACCATTGTGCTACAATAGCTCATCCGGTATTCCTTTGCATAATTTATCTTTTATACACGTTTTAGGCATAATAGTATTTCACAACTTAATCGATAAGCTGTGTTACCCAACTTATTTTTCCTAGATTCCTCTTAGTTCAAGCTACTTTTTATAATCTTTTTATAATTTTTATAATTAGTTTAGTGTTTTTAATCATTTATTTTTATAAAAAACTTTAAAAATCCATAAAAAATAGAAAAATAATCAAAAAAATATAATTCTTTTTTAGAAAATTTTCTTTTATCATTCAGTTTCTAGGAAAATTAGTTTTGCTTCCATAGGTTTAAAATTGCAAAATTTCAATTTTTAAAGAACGGGATTCGTTTCCGTTCACATTTTTCATGTTTTTAAGCTCAATTCAACCCCGTTTTGGTTCTAGTTTTCTTTAAACTTACTTTTTAGTCAATTAGAGTCTATTAAAAGGTAAAAATTCATTTTAGGTTTAATTTTGGAAATTTAGGGTTTTTTATCACCGTTTAGGGTTCTCGTTTTACGTTTTTAGTTAAAGTTATGTTTCCCGTTATTAAAGTTAGGTTTAATTTCCTTTAATTTGCTCACTTTTAGGATTTTAGAAAACAAATCATCTTCAAACCAATTCAAATCATTGTCCAAATAACAAACGTGGTCTCAATTTCATAAATCTTTGAGGAATACGACTCGGTAATCACTTACCGGTAGATATATGTATTATTATATATAATTGTGAGAATTTTCCTTTCTTCCTTTGTCCTCAAGGGTAGTTTGGTAATTTTCTATATTTATATTATTATACGTATATAAAACTTTACGCAATCACGCCCTTAGAGATGTAAGAATTGTCTGCGCAGCTTCAAGAGTTGCAAGACAAGGGTTTCATATGACCAAGTCATTCTCCGTAAGGAGCACCTGTGTTGTTTTTTAAGAAGAAGGATGGTGCATTACACATGTGTATCGATTATAGGGAGTTGAAAAAGTTGACTATTAAGAATCGTTATCCCTTCTCGAGAATTGATGACCTATTTAATCAGCTGCTAGGAGCGCGCTACTTTTCAAAGATAGACCTTCGGTCAAGTTATCATCAGCTCCGAGTACATGAGGATGATATTCCAAAGACCGCGTTTCGAACGAGATACGGACACTCTGATTTTACGGTTATGCCTTTTGGATTAACCAATGCACCTACAGTCTTTATGGATTTGATGAACCGGGTATGCAAACCGTACTTAGATAAGTTTATTATCGTTTTCATTGATGGCATTTTGGTCTACTCAAAGTCTAAGGATGAACATGAGGTTCATTTGAGACTGGTGTTGGAATTGCTGAAGAAGGAAGAGTTGTATGCTAAATTCTCCAAGTGTGAGTTTTGGTTACAAGAAGTGTAGTTTCTTGGTCATGTGGTCAACCAGAATGGTATTTACGTGGACCCAAGTAAAATAGAGGCGGTGAAGAATTGGAAAGCCCCTACAACGTCGTTGAAAGTTTGGTCGTTTTTAGGATTAGCTGGCTATTATCGGCGTTTCATCGTGAATTTCTCCAAGATTGCTAAGCCCCTTACTTCGCTAACTCAGAAAAACCAAAAGTATGAGTGAGGCAAAAAAGAGGAAGAAGCATTCCAGACCTTGAAGAATAAATTGTATGACGCTCCTATTTTGTCGTTACCGGACGGAGTTGAAGATTTTGTATTTTATTGTGATGCATCGAATCAAGGACTAGGTTGCGTGCTCATGCAAAGAGGCAAGGTAATCGCCTATGCATCGAGACAACTGAAGATTCATGAGAAGAATTATACAACGCACGACCTAGAATTAGGAGTTGTTGTGTTTGCCCTTAAAACTTAGAGGCATTATTTGTATGGTACGAAGAGTGTTATCTATACGGATCATAAGAGCCTCCAACACATATTCGATCAGAAGGAGTTGAATATGCGACAAAGGAGGTGGATTGAGTTATTTAGAGACTATGAGTGTGAGATTCCCTACCACCCGGGAAGGGTGAATGTGGTGACGGATGCATTAAGTAGGAAGGAACGAGTGAAACCTAGACGTGTGCGAGCAATGGCTATGATTATTCAGCCTGAAATAAAGGGAATGGTAGTGGCAGCCCAAAGCGAGGCGCTCAAGCAAGAGAACGTACTTGCAGAAAGGCTACATGGTCTGGATCAAAAGATGGAAGGGGGAGAAGATGGGAGTTTATACTTTTTAGACCGTATATGGGTTCCGTTAGTAGGAGGTGTGTGAACGATAATTATGGACGAAGCTCATAAGACTAGGTACTATGTACATCCTAAAGCGGATAAGATGTACCATGATCTTCGAGATATGTACGGGTGGCCGAGAATGAAAAAGGACATTGCTGCTTATGTTAGCAAATGTTTAGCTTGTTCCAAGGTAAAGGCAGAGCATCAAAGGCCTTCGGGTTTATTGCAACAGCCCGAGATACCCGAATGGAAGTGGGATAAGATCACTATGGATTTTATCACCAAGTTACCTAAGACGAAGAGTGGGCATGATAAGATTTGGGTAATAGTCGATAGGGTGACTAAGTCGGCTCACTTTCTGGCAATACGAGAGGATTATAGTACTGAGAGACTGGCTAGGTTGTACATCGATGAGATAGTCGCTCGACACGGAGTTCCCGTGTCAATTACTTTGGATCGAGATGGACGTTTTACAACGTGGGTTGGGCAAACATTGCAAAAGGCTTTAGGGACACGACTAGATATGAGTACAGTTTATCATCCTCAAATGGATGGATAAAGCGAGCGTACAATTCAGACTTTGGAGGATATGTTAAGGGCATGTGTGATAGATTTTGGTAGCAATTGGGATGTACACCTACCGCTAGCAGAATTTTCTTACAATAATAGTTATCATTCGAGCATACGGTGTGCTCTGTTTGAATCATTGTATGGAAGGAAATGTAGGTCGCCCGTTCTGTGGGCTGAGATTGAGGAAAGTAGTTTGATTGGGCCCGAGTTGGTTCAAGAGACGACCGACAAGGTAGTTCTGATCAAGGAGAAGCTCAAAGCGGCAAGAGATCATCAAAAGAGTTACGCTGACAATAGGCGCAAGCCCCTAGAGTTTGAGGTTTGAGATCAAGTGTTACTGAAAGTGTCGCCTTGGAAAGGCGTGATGCGTTTTAGGAAGAAAGGTAAGTTGGCACCAAGGTATGTAGGACCATTTGAAATCCTTGAAAGGATTGGCCCTGTGGCTTATAGGTTGAGATTGCCTATGGAATTGAGAGATGTGCACGACACATTCCATGTGTCAAATTTGAAAAAGTGTTTGGCGGATGCTACTTTGCATGTGCCATTGGACGAGATCAAGATCGACAAAACTCTTCATTTTATCGAGGAACCCTTAGAGATTATGGACCGTGAGGGTAAGACATTAAAACGTAATAAGATTCCGATTGTTAAGGTGCGTTGGAACTCAAAGCGTGACCCTGAGTTTACATGGGAACGAGAGGACCATATGAAAGCTAGGTATCCCCAACTGTTTATTGCTAAGTCTAGTGAATATAGTAGTTAAATCTTGGGACAAAATTTCCTTAAGGAGGGTATACTGTGACAATCGAGCCTTAAGCAGGTTAGTCAAACCGTTAGTATTGATTTGGACATGATTGTGTGATCTGATAATTATGTGTTTATGTGATTCTATGTGAGTTGGTTATCAATTTGTGAGCGTGATCGTCTCATTTTGATTGAATTTATGGTTAATATGGGTATTTCATTTTGGTCACATTATAGTGACAATGAAAAACAATGGTATAATTTTATGTGTGTATGTATTCTATGTGTATGTATTATGTATTTACGTATTTAAATAATAGGGATTCGTGAGAATAGAAAATTAAGTGTAGAAATTTAGTTAGATAGATTTTAGTAGTAATAAGTTAGGAAAACAAATATATTTAGAAATGAATTTGATTAATAATTAATTAAGCTAGTATAAATTTGAAGGGTTTTAAAAATAAATAAAAGGTTTTATAAATATCAAAAATTAAGGGGTTTTGTGTAAATAATAAAAAATAAATAAAAAATAAAAAAAATATAAAGGGGTGTTTGGCCGATCGATGGGAAAGGAAAAAAAGGGTTTTAATAAAATACAAATTTGTTTTTGATAAGGATTATAATTTAGGGTTTTCCTATATAAACCAAAACCCTTTTCCCCTCTCCTTTTTATAAAACCAGTCGACCAAAGCAGAAGAAAAAAAAAGATTTTTTTATCAAGATCAATATGGTGATTTAGGGTTTCAAGAATCAAGAATTAAGGTATGTTTTTAAACTCTAGTTGTTTAGTTTTCTTTAAAACATGTAACAATTATTATGGTGGATCATTAGGGTTTTAAAACTTCTGTAATTAAGAAGGTATTAATCATGCTAGAGTGTGTAGGGTTTGATTAGGATCATATTGGTGTAAATGGTTAGGGTTAAATCGCGTTAATTTATGATTTAGGGTTTGGCAGATTTTAAGTCTGTGTTCAACTGATGATATCTTAATGATAAAAACATTTTTCCTTATGAATCTTATGTCCATTGATAAGTTCAGAGAGTCTAATTTTCAAAAATTCCGGCCACGATTGAATTCGAGGTCGGAAAGTTTATCTAATGATTTTCGTAAGAAAAGTTGTCAAAGTAGTAAATTCGGGTCAGATTTGGGTCTGATTTCAGGGAGTAAAACCCCTACTTAAAATTTAAATTAGGGATAGCCAAAAATCAGAGATCATATTTTAGGTGTCTATTTTTTTCTAAGTATTTTTAAGGATGGTAAACTTTTTGGTGTGCGTTCAGGTCCGAATCTGAGTACTTTGTAAAGATGAATTTTTATAAAATAGTTCCACTTAATATTATTTTTTTCTAAAAAATCACAGTAGCTCAAAACTCATTGGGGAGCTAGGGGATGTAAGAAGAATCATCAATTAGGTGTTTTGGTATTTTATTTGTCGTTATAAAGTGACTACAAAATTCAGCCAGAAACTGTGAAAGTGGAAATTAATGGTTAAGGTTATAAAGGGTATGATAATGATGTGGGAGATGTAATTAAAGGATAATAACTTAGTGTAAGGATTAGAAGTCCATCATATGGTTGTTAGATTTTCTTGGGCATTTAGCCTAACCGAGTGTAACTTGTGTTTTTGTTATGTTAGATTTTATTGCAAAGATTCTGTCAGTATCAGAGCAAATTAGTTTTGAGACTCATAGTCCTATTTTACTATGTTTTCTTGGGTTGGAAATGATGCAAAATGTGTTTTGAAACGTTTAATTACTGTGAATATGTGGTTTAATTGACGCATGGACTTTTATGTAGCTATTATATGTTATGTGCTAAATGTTATGCGTTGTTGGAGCAGGGGTAACATTCCTACCCATTATTGGTTTTGCCCACTTTAGGTTGGTTTCGCCCACTTTATGGGTAGGTTGTTTTAGACTACTTCGTGTGGGTATGATATTGTGTGGATACTGTACCAAGAGTCTTTGGATCGGGGATAACATTCCTATCCATGACTATGTGACGAACTTTGTGGTTTGGATCGGGGGACACGTTCCGTCCCAATGGTGATTATTTAGACGAATGCATGTTAGCATGTATAATAGTCAGCTTAATTGTCGTGCCATGTTTTGTTTTTATTAATCACAGGAATTGATTTAAATCTTGAATTGGTGTCATAAACCTATGACTCTCACCAACCATTGTGTTGACGTTTTAAGCATCATTTTCAGGTGAGCGTTATGAAGGTGTTGAAGTTAATAAAAGTGGCTAGAGAGACCATTAGGCTAGCATTGGAAGTTCTCATTTGATTTCGTTTCATAATTGTTTACTTGAATTCTTGAATGTTATTGGTTCTTAATAGGTTTGCAAGATATTGTCTTTGTATTGATGAGACCCCTTTTCATTAATACAAGATGTCGTTCCTTTGTTTTCGGTATTGTCATGACACATCGTGTTGTTTATATTTAGTTATGCATGTAGTGATTCTCTATTGTTTTACACATTGTGTTGTGATGAATACATAGTAACGCCTCGGATTTCTCCTGACGGGTATGACATTAAGGAGAGAAGAAGACTGAAAAAATTCGTGCCAAGAGATCAATTTTTCTGCAGAGAAAACTGCAGTATTTTATCCAGAAATTTCCCAACGTCCAGCAGGTGCGATTCCCGCGATCCCAAGATTTATCTGGGGCCGCTAGCACTGAGGCGCCACCATAGACTGACGCTATGATTTGTATCCTTTTGTGGGGAAGGTTTATCCTGGTAGGTTATATTTAGTTTTGTGGGGAAAATTTGAATTTTAAATTTTATGTTTTTAAATAAAACATTATTTTTATATAACAAAACTATTTTTTTAACTTGTAAATATAGTTTTTTTGAGAAAAATTTGATGGATTAAAAGGAGAAATTATTTTCTTGATCACTAATTAAGTTTAATGATTTGTTTATCCATACCTTAAGTGATATATGTCGAAATGGAAGTTTACAATTAATAACATGTAAACGTTTATTTTTATCGTGAATGTTTTACATTTTGTCATCTTCAAAACTTAGAGGAGTCGAAAAATATTTTTTAATCATTATTTGTATTAACAATCTCCCCCTTTTAATGATGACAAAATATAAACTCATTTTGTATAATAATAAAATTTTAAAGTTATTAAAGAGTTTTAATCCATTTCTCCATCTTTTTGTCGAATCAAAAAGGTGTAACGTCGAGATGTACACAGAACGAATTTGACGATGTCAAGACTCCCCCTTGATGTATACTCCCTCTCGTTTGGGGCACTAAGGGATCGAGCTTACTATATTTTGCTACAAAACCAAGTGAGAAATACAAGTGCAAAAAAATATTTCTAACAAGTAGCAATGAGTACGACAAATATATATATATATATATATATATATATACATGGCTATGTAGAGAAAGAAAAGAAATAGCCATATAAGCCAAAGTGCATGCATATTACTCATAATAATAAAAGGCCATTCATTCATAATAGATTAGTATCATACTTGAAGAGTATGAATATTACAAGACTAGAAGATAAGCAAGAAGCATAGATTAGATTCATATGAAAGAAGTTAAGTTCATTCCTTATGGATTGGAATTGATTACGGGTATACATGAAACAATGAAAAAACCCAAAGTGAAAGTTGACTTGGCCAAGAGTATCGGGGTGAATGAGAGGTGATGGAGGAGAACGTAGAAATGGTGGTATTTGAGAGTAGGAATTAGTTGCATGTTGGATGTTTGTTTCTAGAAGTTAAGAGATGTGTTGTAGTCGATTTTCCATTTGTTCGTCATTGAGGAAAGATGATGGAGGAGGTGGAGGGTTGTTTCTTGGTGGTAATGGAGGTGAAGGGTTTTGAGAAGATTTTGAGGATTGAGGTGCATGAGTGGTTTTTCTCCAAACTTGTCTAAC
Source organism: Tanacetum coccineum (assembly GCA_026074375.1). Taxonomy (NCBI): domain Eukaryota; kingdom Viridiplantae; phylum Streptophyta; class Magnoliopsida; order Asterales; family Asteraceae; genus Tanacetum; species Tanacetum coccineum. The sequence continues at coordinate 83,033 of BQNB010005600.1, forward strand.
CGAAATTCTAGGTTTTCTTAAGAAGTTTGGGGGAGGGTTTGAGAAGCTCATTTGATTTGAGAATTTGGATCAAGTAGAAGGAGGAAGGTGGTGATTGATGAAGGTGATAATTGGTTTAAATATTTGCATGAGAAAGAGAATATGGAAAAGCATGATAGTTGATGAAGAAGAGGTGAAAAGGTGTTTGTCTAAACAGGAAATAACAGCTGAGGCTAGGATAGAGAGGGTCAAATTTGCAGAAAAATATAATAGTAAAAATTCGTTTCCCTCCTGAAGGTGGTCCCTTAAATACCAGCGGTCCTAGATATATTAGGGGGCCGTCCAGGATTTTTGGGGGCTGTTTTATAGAGATGACGAATTTTCCCAGAATTCTCAGTTTGACACCTTAGTGCAGAAAAATAAAAAGTTTTAGCAAGTCCTATTGATCAAGAATCAACTAATTCTAAATTTTTCAACTAGATGTAATAAACCTAGTCTAAGGCAAAGTGGAGGCAATTAGTTAGGCATAGAATGTCTAAAAATGCATAATAATTTCATCTAGCATAATTCCATCAACAAGCGTATTGTATTTTGGATGATAAAATTAAAAGATCATCCAAGGCATATTTTATTGCCCTCTTGCATATCTAAGATAAATTTAAGAGACTAAGTAGCGCATTATAGAATAATCAGTTATATTAAAGAGTAATAATAATAGTAAGTATGTAACACTTCATCAGACTTCTTCATTTCTTCTTGCTCCATATTACATTCTTGAGAGATTTTCCAATTAACCTTAACCCTTTACGGTGCTCATCTTGATGTTTGCTTTGGTGGTTTAAAATTTTAGTTTGGTAAGAGTGTAAAGTTTGATTTTCATGAGGTGGGTTTTCAAAGACTCTAGGAACAATGTTTGACAAAGAATTAACGAGTTGAGTTGCAGAAGGGGTATTAGAATGAAAAGATTCTTCATCATTTCCATCATTATCTTCATCTATATGATGAGACGATGATGGATTATCAAGAACATTAGAAGATGAGCTAGGATTGGAAGATCGACATCTTTCATGCCATGATTCGATCGCGTCTTTCGCTCATAATGAGGAGTGCGGGGATGCATGACACGATCACATAAGATATAGCGATCATTTAGTGACTCGAGAAGATTAGACATGATGTGAGTGAACAATCTAGTCAATAGCATTCCATAAGGTTGAATTGCCTTAGGTGTATTTCGACTGCTTTCCGTTCGTTTAAGAATGAAAAATGCTAGATTGTATTTTGTGAAGGTTTCAATGCAATAAATCATAAGACACAGACATGCCGGAACATGATCACGATGACCTCCTAGACAGAATAAGTTTTCACGTATGATCTCGACCCAAGAACTCATATGATGTTGAATTTCACGATTTAAAATTTCGTTGTCATCAACATTAATGGTTTTCTTGTTGCGAACACGAGTTACAAGACCTTGTCGATGAGTTTGAATGAGGGTTTTAATGACACTTAGGGAAGAAGGAGTGGTTTGATAACGACCTTTTGTGGGACTGCTAATTTCCAAGTAGTCAAGAGACCACTTGTCAGAGTATAAGCAGTGACCTTTAGAAGGACTCCCCAAAATATTATCGAACTCTTCAAAAGTGAAGGAAAAAAGTTTATTTTGAATGACAAAATTGACAATGAAGTAACCCTTAGAGTTATAGTTAAACTCAAGTTTAATATAGAACTCAAGAATAAAACTAAGAACGATTTTCTCATTTATTTTCAAAAGACACTTCAACCTGATAGACTCAAACTTGGCGTTTATGTAGTTCATGTTTTCAAAGTTTTGACTTACAACCCGACCCTCAGGAAAGTATCATTTTTTAAGAAGTTTAAGTGTGTTTTGAAGTGGTTGATTAAATTCATTTGATATGATTAGGATGAAGTTACGAGTGTTTTGGTGATCAAGTCCGGTGATGCGAGGCATTGTCACCTAAAATAAGAGTAATTCCATGCTTTATTAATATGAAATTATAATGTTAACAAGAACTTGTGTATTGTGTGCCTATATGTAAAAAGTGTGGAGTAACGGCTAACTCAACTCTAAAAATGAAAACCTATGAGTTAACATAAACGCTCCTCAGTTTAATTTTGCTCATCCAAACATGTCAAAAAATACATATGAATTATGTATCTCGAATTTTGTTTATGAGATCATTATGCATGTATGCAAAAATGTTTTTAGGATGTATTAACAATGCATAAAAGCATTTTTATGGTGTTCCTAACGTGGGTAATTTTGAAATAAAATTAAGGTTTTTGTGCGAAAATAATTTTTGACAAACATACTTCAATTATGTAAATCCTATGTCTACGGGAAGCATATTAGTTATACATTGTGTTATTATAGTCCTAATTGCACACAAACACAAGAAAAATGAAAATCCCCAATTTTGAATTTTTGTTCAACATGAACCCTAGACACAAATTGAAATGAAAATAGATGAAATGACTTACAATTGATGATATTTATGGTGTTAGGATTGATTATTAGTGTTGATTTGATCTTCAATTAGTGTTTTAGTGGTTGATTTTAAGGTTTTAGTGGTCTTAGTTCATGGTTTGTCAATGGCTGAAGAGAAGGGGTGTTTGTTTTTGTGTTTTACAAAAATAAGGGTGACAGACTTTATTGTTCCACTGGTAGCGGTCCCATATCGATATAGGGGCCGCCTGATTTAATCAGGGAGCCACCCTAGATATGGGGGCGGCCCTCAGCAGAGGGATTTTGACTCGATTTTTGACAAAAATTTTTACGTAAGGAGTGACATTTTAATTTGCATTTCGCGAATTAAAAATGCTTAAAGTACTTCGGACGAATTATTTAAGTTGACACGACCCGGAGTGTAAAACGGACTACAATCGAGACAGAAGAAAAGAGAAGCGATTTATGGAATGTGTTCCATCATTTCAAAACCAAGACATAGATAGTTAAACGATTCACGTTTAAGAGGTTTAGTGAGAATGTCGGCGATATTGTCGACAGACGACACTGTTTCAATAAAGATATGTCCTTTCTAGACATTATCACGAAGAAAGTGGTGACGGATTTCGATGTGTTTGGTTCGAGAGTGTTGCACCGGGTTTTTGCTAAGGTCAATCGCGCCTTTATTGTCGCACATGATCGGAATGTCGTCCAGTCGAACGTCGTAGTCGATAAGATCTTATTTCATCCATAGTGCTTGTTGACATGCCTTTCTGACGCTTACGTATTCGGCGTCGGTAGTGGATATAGCAAGATCGATTTGTTTCTTCGAGAACCAAGATGTCAAAAAACATCCCACGAACGTACAAATACCGCTAGTGCTCTTTCTGTCTACATAATCTCCCGCATGATCAGAGTCGGCATATACTACAGTTTCTATACCGGTCCCCTTAGGATCCATAATCCTAAGTGCGTAGTGCCTTTAATGTATCAGAAGATACGCTTAACCGCTTCAAGATGAGAGGTTTTGGGAGCCTCTTGGAAGCGTTCACAAAGGCAGACACTAAACATGATATCGGGCCTACTTGCCATTAGGTAGAGTAAACTACCTATCATGCCTTGATACTTGGTACTATCTACCGACTCACACTCTTCATCTTACGTGAGTTTAGTATCCGAGGACATGGGGGTTTTCCATTGGTTTAGAATCTTCTACGCTAAATTTCTTATGCATTTCTTTAATATATTTAGATTGATTAAAGAAGATACCGTCTTCCATTTGTTTTATTTGTAATCCAAGGAAGAAGTTAAGTTCACCCATCATGCTCATCTCGAACTCGTCCTGCATGATTTTTGCAAATTCATCACACATGTCTTGACAAGTTGAACCGAATATAATGTCGTCGACATATATTTAAATGATGATGAGATTTGAACTTTTCTTCTTAGTAAAAAGTGTGTTATCTACCATTCCCATTTTATATTCATGTTTAGTAAGAAAATCTTTTAATCTATCATACCAAGCTTTGGGTGCTTGTTTAAGACAATATAAAGCTTTCTTTAGTTTATAAACATGATCCGGGTTTTCAAAATCAATGAATCCTGGAGGTTGTGCCACGTATACCTCCTTATTGATAAAACCGTTCAGGAATGCACTTTTTACATCCATTTGGAATAAATTAAAATCTAAAGCACAAGCATAAGCTAATAGTATTCTAATAGTCTCATGTCTAGCAACTGGGGCATAAGTTTCATCATAATCAATGCCCTCTTGTTGATTATAACCTTGAGCAACTAGCCTTGCCTTATTTTGAGAAACAACACTGTTCTCGTCTAGCTTATTTCTAAACACCCACTTAGTTCTATGATTGGCATGTTCTTGGGTGGTGGTACTAACTCTCAAACATCGTTTGCAATGAATGATTTAATTCTTCTTGCATAGTGATTATCTAACTTTCATCCGTTAAGGCTTCACTCACATTCTTAGGTTCTATAGTTGATATAAAACAAAATATGTTACTTTGGTTTTGGGCTTGTGACCTAAGAGTTCTTTGATTAAGGTTTCCTATGACGTTCTCTAATGGATGGTTCCTAAACTCCTTAATATTGACTATTTCATCAACTTCTAAAGTTTCATCCTCAATGTCATTTTCTAAGTTTTTCTTTTTGGTAGCCCTAATTGCTTCTTCTTCATCTAAGTCATTATCCACTAAGGGTAATGTCTTAGAGGGTGGACGAGTTTCATCGAATGTCATGTTGAGTGATTCTTCAATTTTCTTAGTGTGTTTATTAAGGATGATGTACGCTTTACTATTTTAGGAGTAACCTCAAAAGACCATTCGTATAACTTTAAGTCAAACTTAGTGAGGTAGTCTTTGGTGTTTAAATTGAAGCACTTGCTTCCAAACACCTTAAAGTAATCAGGAGTAGGTTTCCTACCTCTCAAGAGTTCATAAGGTGTTTTACCTAGGATGGCTCTAATTAGAATTCGGTTGAGGATGTATGTTAAAGTATCTATGGCGTTACACCAAAACTTTTGTGGTAACAATTGTTCATTCAACATTATTCTACTCATTTATTGCAGTGTCCTATTTTTCCTTTCTACCACGCCATTTGATTGTGGAGTACGTGGAGCTGAGAAGTTAAATGTAATACCGTTGGCATTACAAAACACTCCAAATTGCACTTCATTATCAAATTCTCTACCATGGTCTATCCTAATTGACACTATTGAACATCCTAATTGATTTTTTATTTTCCTACTAGAGATTTCAAATAGCTTGGAAGCCTCGGTTTTATTCTTAAGAAATCTTGTCTAAGGATACCTAGAGTAGTCATCTACTATGACTAAGGTGTAGAGGTTTCTTGCATAACTCCGTATGGCGGATGGACCGAAGATATAACACCCCATGTTGTAGGGTAATATACGACGTCAATAAGTTCACTATTTATTTTTAGTATTATACGCGTTTGCTTTTAAATCGTAATCGTTAAGTTAAATCGTGTAAGCTAAAAATTATCGTTCAATGTAAACGGGCATCAAACAATTAAATGTTTACATCAAGCAAGTGTTAAGTAATTATTTTGAGGATAATTATTAACTTTATTCATTTTATTTTTATTGGTTACGTAAAGTGTTTACGTTTCGCGATAAAATACGTTTAGGCATACCCGGAACCACCAAAACTTTTCTACGCTTCAAAAAATACCCACAATTATACCCAATACTCAATAATAACAAAATATCATCACAAATAAGCCCTTATGTCCGGATACATAGAGATGGATACAAAGATATTATCTAACAAAACACATTTCCTTATTTTCATGGGATGTTCTCATGATTTAGGAACCAAGGCTTGTTTTTCCTTACTAACTCAAATAGTCTTTGCCCAAGAATTTCCCTAGAAACCCTAAAGGTGTCTTTGAATAGTCTCCAAGGTATATAATGACTTAGCTAGATACATATCACACACACATACTCATTTTACTTAGTGAAAAACACAAAAACACTCCCTTTGTCTCTCTTTCAACCCACTACTCAAAACCATCAATATAAACCATCCATACAAATTTCATTTACAACATTTCCAAGTGTTCCTACATGATATCTAATATAACCTAAGGTTATTAGAAGGATTGCTTTAAGGTTTACAAGGATTAAACAAAGGAAAAGCAAGATTAGGGTTTAGCTTGGAATTAGGGTTTTCAAGGGTTGTAAGCTAGGGTTTGGTTTCTAAACAAGGGTTTAGATCACATTGTTCATCACCACACTTCATATTAAGGTTATCTAAAACCCTTAATCTCTTTACTTTTGTGATTTTATACATATATAATGTTTGTGTAGTTAATCACCATCTAAGTAACTTATCTACATGAAAAATGGTTTTTATTCTTGTTTATGGTTTTGGTAAACTTTGTCATATGATATATGGATGTTATAGATCATGTTATAAAGCAAGTATATACACTAAATGGGTGTTGGTTAAGTTATATAAAGTATATACAAGTAAAAGGTATAAAAAGTTATTTATAAATGTTCATGAACAAATAAGTGTGTAAGCTTATGAATATTGTGATTATTGGACAATATAAGAACTAATCATGTACTAGAGACCTTAAGGATGTAAGACATATGATATTGAAGGTTGTAATGGAATTATAACAAAGTGGTGAAACTAAAAGGTTATAAAAACAACTTTTAAACACATTTTAACAAAATGGACAAAGTGGGTTGTTTGAAATTCGAATTTAACATATATATTTTATGATATTATAAAATACTCCATGTCACAAGGATCGTGGGCATGTAGAGAACTCGAAAAACCAATTAATAATGAAGGAGATACGCTAATTTTAAGTTATACGTTAATTAAACGCGTTTATAAAAGAAATTTTATAAAAACTAATTACTATTCACATCTAATGAAAATGTAAACATATATTATCAGTTAGTACATAATTTTAGGATTTCAAAACAATAAGAATCATAATTTTTTGATTAATAACGAAGGAGTTATGAATTACGCGAGTTTACGACAATTAATACTTTTATAAAACTATTTTTATAAAAGATACTGCTCATCTCAGACATGAACATTTTGAAAACATCATTTACGAGTTTACGATAACTAAATTTATAAAAAAAACTTATAAACTGTCATGAACAATAAAAACAACTCTTCATCAGGGGAATAAAAATATGAAAATGTAATATTTTGATAACTCGTCTTAATACGAAAGCGTGGACATAAGAAACGTAAGAAACAGGCTTAAAACGATAAAGTTACGTCGTTTTCACTAAAGAGATATTTATAAACGTATTTACTTTATAAATATGATTTCACTAAAACGATTAGTGATGATGTAGCTATATAGAATTATAAATGGTAGTGGTTATTCAAAGTGCTTAGAACTTATACGACCTATACTTGATTATGTTGCATTCGGTCATTATCGTGACACATTATCTGTTATGATATACACTATTGATTGTTCAATTCACTCAAGGTGAGTTCACAGCCCCACGTTTTACATTTATAATGATTTACAAGTTTTGGGGTGAGAAACATATGCATGTTTTAGAAATTGGACGCAAGTGTATATTTTACATGATTACGTGTTTGCCTAAGTAGCGATAACCCATCTGAGCCCATAATCATGAACAATCAGTTACTATTGTGAGCGCGAATGTTATAGATAGATCTATTTGGGATTGACATCCCCGTTCGGGTGATTAGCTATCACTAGACAAACGAGCGTATACCATGTCGGACATAGGATGTTGCGGGATCATGGAAAATGTTGGCAATTTATATTGCATTTCATACATGTCGAGCTTCAGTGTCATGAGCTTAGGAAAACGTAATTACATTTTATGATGTTTGCATCTGTTGCATTATCATGGGTAAATCTTGCGGTCCTACATTATACATTTACAAACCTATGAATTCACTCAACAATATGTTGACGTTTTAAAGCAATGTTTTTTAGGAGGTCAATAAGGCACGAGGTGCAAGGGATACATTGGTGCTTATATATTTTGGATGTCACATGCTAAAGATTCAGTTGCATTACATTTTGGGATAAATTGTTATGAACTAGAATCTTGTATTTTGTATTTTGAACCAGTAAAGCTTCGGGCTTTTGTATCAAACACTTTGCTAAATCCAATGTATCAGTTTTAAATGACTTTTTGGCCGTTCTTATATTGTCTTGTGTTATTGATCTATGAGTTACCACCCCCAACCCATATTCCGCTACGACCCAATTTAGGGTTGTTACAGATTGGTATCAAGAGCCAAGGTTATAGAGAACCAGATCAAATATTTTTGCTGGACTATAACCGTTTTCAAACATTGCATTCATACAAAGGGATTTTCATGGGACATACATACATACACTACTTTTTGCATTAGTTGGTATACATGTTATGGTATAAATGTATATTACTATAAGAGTCTTATATTAAATACTAATATAAGCTATTTTGGATTTTCAGATACAGTCATGTCAGATTCTGAGAATTCCACTGTTACATACACGGAGGTATCCAGTCCGTTTGAGGGCTTATCAGACATTGGATCCCCAGGAGTTGTTGGACCTGAGTACGAGGGACTTCCGTGGATGCTAGATGACCCATATGTGCAGGTCGTTTTATAGGCCCCACCATCACCAGACTACGTGCCTGGCCCTGAGGAGCCAGAGCAGGCACCACCTCTACCAGACTTTGTTCCAGAGCCGGTTTATCTGGAGTTCATGCCACCAGAGGATGAGGTACTCCCAGCTGAGGAGTGGCCACTGCCTACTGCTGCCTCACCCACTGCTAATTCAATAGGCTATGTTCCCGAGTCAGATCCCGATGAGGATCTGGAGGAGGATGATGATGAGGACCCTAAGGAGGATCCTGCTGATTATCCTGCCGACGGAGGAGACGATGGTGATGATGAGGATGAGTTATCCGATGATGACGAGGATGATGATGTTGATATTGAGGGGGATGAGGATGAGGAGGATCACCCAGCTCTTGTTGACTCTACAGCTGTTGCTTTACCAGCTGTTGATCATGCCTCATCTGCTGAGGAGACTGAGCCATTTGAGACCGACGAGTTTACTGCCACACCACCACCACATCCTGCATACCGCGTTACTGCTAGGATATCGATCCGAGATGAGCCACCTACACCATTTTGGTCTGATACAGAGGTTGCCAGACTCCTTGCTATACCTACTCCATCACCATCACCACTTTCCCCATGGTCATCACCACTACCTCAGATTCCCTCACCACCACTACCAGTATCACCACTACCACCTGCTCGTCCTACTTATCCATTTGGATATCGAACTGCTATGATCTGGCTGAGAGCTGAGGCCCCATCTACTTCCTATTCATCACCGCCACATATCATACTCTCTAATACCAAAGCAGATACACCTCCATCAGGGGCACCACCACTCCTACCAATACTAGCACCTACATCATCACCATATTTACTGTTACCCTCTACTGACCATGGTACGGACAGGCTCGAGGTTTGCTTGCCACCTCGGAAGAGGTTATGTTTTGCTTTTGGTCCTAGGTACGAGGTCAAAGAGAGCTCGTCTGCCTCCACTACTAAACCTCCTGGAGGTTTCAGGGTGGACTATGGTTTTGTTGCCACTATGGACAGGGAGATTATGCAGGATCTAGAGAGAGATGTCGGTTATGAGATCACTGACACTTAGGATGAGATGCTGGTAGACATGCCAGGGGCTTCAGCGACTGATGACACAAAGTTGGGTCGACGGATAACAGAGTTTGCCACTAGGGTTAGGCAAGACACAAACGAGATCTATGTGAGGTTGGATGATGAGCAGACTGAGTGACAGCTGATGGCTGGTCGGCTCAACATGCTGTATAGGGATAGGCGTGCACATGCTCGCACAGCTCTATTGATGGCGAGAGAGGCTAGGATGTCTCAAGAGGCTTAGGGACGATCAATATATGCTAGTGATCTTGCACGTTCAGATGTTATGTCACTGCATACTACTGTATTGGGTCAGCAGGCAGTGATTACAGAGTTGCAAGCAGCGGACCGCAGGAGACAGGCGGCGATTACAGAGTTGCTGGCAGCAGACCACAGGAGACATGCATAGTTCATTGAGGCAATAAAGCTGCTGAAGGGACTACAGACCCAAATGATAGAGTTTCAGAGACAACAGGGACCCGCTAAAGGTCCTGCACAGCCAGATGCACCAGGGAAGGCTGGTAGCAGTTCATAGATCATGTTATGGCTAGTTATTTTGTACAACCTACTAAGTATTACGGGTAACTCCCGGTTAGTATGGCTTTAGGTTGTATATTTTATCTTGTAACCTAATCGTTGTGATCATTTTGTATCTGAACCAATCATGTATGTTTTCCAATTTTATATGGAATGGTGGTATTATGTCATGTCTGTAATCGAATTTATTATGAATGAATGTCGATTTAGTTACACCATTGTTAACTTCAATTCAGTTGTATATTTCACTGTTTGTTGTGATCTCTCTTTACTTATTGTGTATATGTCATGTCATGGTTATGATTTTACAAAATCTAACGGGTATTATATTTTCTTGTGATTGAAGAAAATGGCACCAAAAAGGGCCACCAAATCAACACCGGCTGCAACAGTCGCCACCACATCTGTTACTAATGCCCAGCTTCAGGCAATGATTGACCAAGGCATTACTGCAGCTTTGGCAGCACATGATGCTAATAAAAGCACGAATAGCAATGACAAACATGTTTCGGGAATAGGTATCAGAAGGACGGAACGAGTTGCTAGAGAGTGCACTTAACCAGACTTCATGAAGTGCCAACCTCTAAACTTCAAAGGCACAGAAGGAGTTGTCGAATTGACTCAATGGGTTGAGAAAATGGAAACTGTGTTCCGTATAAGCAACTGTTCTATGGAAAACCAAGTCAAGTTCTCCACTTGTACTCTTCTGGGAAATGCTCTAACATGGTGGAACTCCCACGTTAGGACTGTTGGTAACGACGTTGCTTATGCCATGACTTGGACATAACTGAAAAAGAAGATGACTGACAAGAACTGCCCGAGGACCAAAATTAAAAAGCTCGAAGTCGAGCTGTGGGATTTGAAAGTGAAAGATACCGATGTGATAGGATACAACCAAAGTTTTCAAGAATTAGCATTGTTGTGTGTTAGAATGTTTCCTGAAGAATCTGACAAGATTGAGAGATATGTTGGTGGTTTGCCCGACATGATCCACGAAAGTGTAGTAGCATCCAAGCCTAAGACAATGCAAGAGGCAACTGAAATAGCAACCGAACTGATGGATAAGAGAATCTGCACTTTTGCTGATCGTCAGACAGAGAATAAGAGAAAGCAAGATAATAACCAACAACAACAACCACAAAACAAGAGGCAGAACACCGGCAGGGCTTATGCTGGAGAGACTGGTGAGAAGAAGCTATACAGGGGATCTAAACCCCTATGCCCTAAGTGCAATTATCACCATAATGGTCTGTGTGCTCCGAAATGCCACAAGTGCAATCGAGTTGGCCATCTGGCTCGTAATTGCAGGAGTCTTGCTAATGCCAACATTGCTAATAACCAAAGGGGCACTGGGACAGGTCAGAAGCCTACTTGCTATGAATGTGGTGCCCAAGAACATTTTAAGAGGAAATGTCCAAAACTAAAGAACAACAACAATCAAGGCAACCCAGCTAGAAATGTCAATGCTCCAACGAAAGTGTATGCGGTAGGCCATGCAGGGACAAACCTAGACTCCAACGTCGTGACGGGTACGTTCCTTCTAAACAACCGCTATGCTTCTATCTTATTCGATACTGGTACCGATAGGAGTTTTGTGTCTACTGCATTTAGCCCCCAAATTGATATCATACCAACTACATTAGATCACTATTATGACGTTGAACTAGCCGACGGGAGAATAATTGGGTTGAACACTATCCTTAGGGGTTGTACATTAAACATCCTGAACCACCCATTCAACATAAACTTAATGCCCATAGAACTTGGTAGTTTTGACACTATAATTGGTATGGATTGGTTGGTAAAGTACCAAGCAATCATTTTATGTGCCGAGAAGATCGTTCGTATCCCTTGGGGAAATGAAACTTTAATCGTTCATGGTAACGGAAGTAACCGGGGAAATGAGGCTCATCTGCACATTATCTCGTATACCAAAACACAAGAATACATGCGAAAAGGATGTCCAGTCTTTTTGGCAAACGTTACTACAAAGGAGACGGAAGACAAGTCGGAGAAGAAGCGACTTAAGGACATACCGATAGTTCAAGATTTTCTTGATGTATTCCCTGAGGACTTGCCGGGTCTTCCTCCGACTCGACAAGTGGAATTTTAAATCAATCTGATACCTAGTGCTGCACCTGTAGCACGGGCACCTTATCGATTGGCGCCTTATGAAATGAAAGAGTTATCGGAGCAACTGAAAGAACTATCTGACAAGGGCTTTATAAGACCCAGTTTCTCACATTGGGGAGCTCCGATCTTGTTTGTCAAAAAGAAGGATGGATCGTTTCGAATGTGCATCGACTATCGGGAACTAAACAAGCTGACAGTGAAGAATCGTTATCCACTCCCAAGGATCGACGATTTGTTTGATCAACTACAAGGATCCAGTGTCTATTCTAAGATAGACCTACGATCAGGTTATCACCAGCAATGTTGGCAATTTATATTGCATTTCATACGTGTCGAGCTTCAGTGTCATGAGCTTAGGAAAACGTAATTATATTTT
>BQNB010005601.1:0-101412 GCA_026074375.1 Tanacetum coccineum
TCTAAAAAGAATCTCTTTCGGAAACGAAAATATTCATTTTAGTTCAGCTTTATACTTGAGTTTCTAAAACGAAATTTTCTCTATTATGGAAAATATGTTGGAAAATAATAATAAAAATAAAAAATAAAAAAATAAAAAATGATGAAAGTATAAACTGTGGGCTGATAAAGGTTTACTGCATCTTGCCGGCTCACAACCGATGTTGCAGTCTTCAAAACAAAGCCCATAGTGAAATAATAAATCTGTAGGTGTTATCAATAAGAAACCGTCGTCAGACTAAGTCACTACATCTTGTCGGAGGCGTGGCCGATGTTGTAGTAATGTAAATGATGACGGTAGTATAGTATATAGCAATAAATGACTAATAAGGAAAATTTAATGGTTAAGATTTCTTTTTCTAAACTCAAGTATAATTTTGAACTAAGAATAACTTGCTTTAAGACTTCAAAAGTTTGTTGGTTGCCGTTGGTAGATTATTTCTAGGAATAATCGCACCAATGAGATCATTAAATTTTTGATGTTTGCGTGCTTTGAGTAGTATTGTTTATTTAGCGGTAAATCTAAGAAATTCGGCCTAAAAGGGTGGAGTATCCCGCTATTACATTGCGAACATTCTCCTGTGGGGTCTCAACCTGATAACCTAAGTCGAACTCGGCTGGGATCTATCGAGAATATGCTGGTTGGTGGGTGATCTAGTCTTTTCCCCAGATTTCTTCGAAAATATCATTATGCACATAAACTATACTACTTTCTAAAACTGTCAATCTAAACTTAACTTAAAATTAAGCACAATCACTCTAATTGAATAATTGTTGGGAGCGAAAAGTTGACAAGTCATAATTACTTGTACTTAACAGTGATTTCGTTTTTACGCTTAGCTTGGGACTAGTGAAAAATCGGGGACGATGAATTTATCCGTCAGGACATCCGTAGATTATTCTATGGGCGTTTCTCATTCTATGATCCCAGTGTTGATAAAATAAAGGAAGTCAAACAGGTAGTTAAGAAAAGAAAAAGGAAAATCCAAAAATATTAGGGATAGTTAATGTACATATAAAAAATAGTGAAAACGGGACTTGTCGAAGCTATTGATTCTTTAGTTCCCCTTGACGAACACTTAGCTACTTTTCGAGGTTATTAGTCGAGGGGGATTGAGATTCTTGGTTTTCGTAAATGCTTACTTCATAGCATTGCGTGAGGACACGGCAATACCTTAGTATGGGGGATTTTAATTGATCGTGCCGGATTCACACCGTAAATATATATAATATATAGTAAAATATAAAATATATAAAGAAGTGTAAAAACCAATATATTAAAGTTTACATATTACTTATGAAACTATGCACTAGCACAGCGGTAAGCTGTGTGTGTGCATAGTTTCATCCAAGAGGTCTAGTGTTCGATTCTTGTGAGGGTTTATTCCCTCACGACCCGAATCTCGACCCGACCCGGCCCGAATCAGACTCGACCCGGACACCCCCCGCCACCAGCCACCCCCCATGACCCGATCCAGACCGGCCACTACGACCGATTGACCCGATCCAGACCCGGCCCACGACCCGACTTGACCCGGCCCAGACCCGATCCAGACCCGGCCCAGACCCGATCCAGACCCGGCCTTGACCGGCGGTCGACCACCGTTGACCGGTGGTTGACCGGTGGTCCGGCGGTGGTCCGGCGGTGGTCAACGGTGGTCCGCCACCGTTGACCGTCGTTGACCGCCGCCGTTGACCGGTGGTCCGGCGGTGGTCCGGCGGTGTTGACCGTCGTTGACCACCGTTGACCGCCGTCGTTGACCACCGTTGACCGGTGGTCCGGCGGCGGTTGACCGACGGTTGACCAACGGCGGGGGTGAACAGTGAAAATGCCACGTGGCACTGATTCGTCTGATAGTATATATATATAAAATAACACAAATGCAAATCTCAACCAAATGCCCTTAACCAAGGCAAAAGGTCAAATTCTACACAAAGAGATTAAATATATAAGAATCAATTATAAAAGATTGGAGAGATAATTCCGGGTCTATGTCCATCGAATTAGGGCTGCAATTGCAAGTAATCTGGTTGATGGAGAATTGAATGTTGTGAATATTTAGATATGATGGAAACACTGATATAATACAAACTAAATTAAATAAATAAAAACCTAATTTAATCTATGGGATAACAAATATAGGAAATTGGGGATCTTTAAAACTCTACGGGAAACATAATTAGTTATAGGAGAATCCTAAAATTAAATCTATACTAAAATAAGGGACAGAATCAGGTACTCGGGAAACCTAATTACTAAAAATAAGATAATAACTGCTAAATAAATTAAAATTAAATTAAATTCTAATTAACTTAATTTGAAAATAAAGAAATACTAGAACTAAAACGGAGGTGTTTTGAATGTTAAACGAAAAGAAAAGACGGTATAAGCACCCGGGTAAAGGGTCTAAGGACTGAATTTTAAGAAGAAACAAATTAAGCCTATACTCTAATTTTTTTTTTTATTTTTTCCTAGACACTAATGACAAAAGAAAATTTTTTAAAAAAAAGAAAACTATTTTTTTATTAATTTTCTGATTTTTTATGATTTTATTAAGATTACTAACTATTAAAAACTAAGAAAATAGAAAAAGACAAACAATTAAAGTTATATAAATTCTGAAAAAAATAAAATTAAATAATGAAAAATTTATACATTCTAAAAAATATAAAAAAATGCCCAAGATTTACGTATAATTTGCTAAAGTAATTTAACTAATTAAATTTAAACCTAATTTATATTAATTAAATAAATAACACTAACAAAGTTAACTATAGGGACTAACAGTGAAAAGGGTCAAGGGACTAAGGGGAAATTATAGTAATAACAGTGGGGACTAAACAATTATAATATAAAGACAAAAATTAACTAACAGTCCTGATGTGGACCCCAGGTTAAATGGCGTCCAAAGTGTATTTGACAAAGTCAAAATAGCAAACTTGCGTGAAGGTTATGGGGAGGTCTTTTTGTAAAAAGCACTTATGCTTGAAGTTTTACTTAATAAGCTTAGAAATTGTGCTTATGGGGCTGCAGAAGCTAAATAAGCTTATATGGCTTATTTTTCTTGGCTTTTAAGATTTTAAGACTACAAAATAAGCTAAAATCTATGGGAACAGTTAATGAGGCTAAGGGGAGTCCTAAATAAGCTAAGGTTTCTAGAATAAGCCCTAAAATAAGCTGGAAATGAGATAAGCTATTCTAAACATTTTATTATAAAAACAGGAAAAAAGGGCGACTTTTAGACTAAATTTAAGCTATCATAGAAAGGGTGAATAAGCTATAAGACTTTGGGAGCTTAAAGATACTAGTAATAGCTACATATAAAGGCTAAATAACTAAGTGCTTAAATACAAAATTAGCAATGTAAGAGTGCTGAATCTAGGTGCTCAGCACCAGGGGAGATGCAACAGTGGCCTAGGGGGCTTTTTGGGCTTATGAAAATAAGCTCTCAAGGGCTTTTTTTTTCAAAATAAACCACAAACAGATTTACAAGGCATGTAATTAAGCTTATATTCAAAATCTTAGCTATTAGGGTCAAGAAAAAGTTGCTGATTTTGTGGCTTGAAATTAAGGGTTTACAAAGAAATGACATTTAGGTTCATTGACTTTTACTTGGTGAGATTAAAAGACAGAACAATGGGTTGGTTAAAGTGGCTAGAAACACTCAAATAAGCACAAACAAGGTGTGCTTAAGCTGTCTACACAGCTGGAGCACTTAAGCTCAATTTGGCTTATTCAAATTTTGACAGAATACAAAAGGGCCTCAAAAACTTATTTTTACACTAAAAGTTGTGATTTAAATGGCCTAATAAACCCCACACACTCAGCCAAAGTTGGCTGAGTGGTTACAACCCATTACAAATCCCATATGACCATTTTAACGGTTAAGCCAAAACCCCGTTATTTATAAAAAATCGATTTTTTTTAGCTTGGTTAAAAGAATCAAAACTTTAGAACAGTGAATTAAGTTGAGATTAACAACTTTCACTAAAGGTTAGGCAAAGTTTAAAAGATTGATTCTTAATGTACACTTTAAGTTTTGTAATGCAATAACACAAAAAAAACTCTTAACTTGTATATAAGCTGGAAAGATTACACATAGACTTAAATTAAACCTGAGTACAACAATTTTAAAGTAAACTTAATTAAATTTTAAACTAAGAAAGTAAAAAACAGGGGTTCTTTTTGATCGGCTTGTTCTCTTTTCTTTTTTTATAGCAGCTCAGAGTCTTCACTTGGTCTTGGGATGAACTGGTTGTGAGAGTACAAAGCTTCCCAAGCAATCCTAGCCCTCCATTCCTTTTGCACACCATCTCACCATTAAAGGGGTGCGGGTTTTTGTGTATTGTCAACAGGGAAGGGTTATAGGGTAATGGGAGGATGGAAGTAGGTTTGAGGGTAGGCTGGCGGGCAAGATGTACTAGGGAGGTGGTTTGGCCTCAGTAACCAATGGGAGAGGTGGTTTTTGTTTTGGCGGGTAAGGGGAATCGAGTACAGTTATGGTTCGCGTTTTAAAAGAAAAGAATGGGGAAGATGCAACAATGGCCCTTCAACTTTGGTCCTCTTTTCATATTCTTTTTAAGCCGAATTTCAGTTATAAAAGATCTTTGGAAAGTGGCACTTTTGGTCCCTCTGGTTTTTATAACAAAAGAATAAAGAAAGTTTGGGAAGAAATTTCAATAATGGTTCCCTGCGTTTTATACTAACAAGGGTTTGGGTAAATTGCAAAACAGCCCTTGTGTTTAACATAATAAAGATTTTAGCCATTTGGCAGTTTTAGTCCCTTCTTTATTCACCACATTTTTCTTTTATAAAACAGACTTTTAAAATTGGCAATTTTAGCCCCTAAAGTTTTATAAAAGAATTTGTGGGGCTTTTGTTGGGGTGGGTTTGTGGTTGGGCTTTTGGGCTTGTTATTGGGCCCAATTGAGTGTGTCTGGGCCACAATAAGGTTTAGGCTTATGTTATTGGGCTTTTTAAGGCCCAATAAGGTTCAGGTTTGGTTATTGGGCTTTTTCAAGCCCAATAAGGTTATGAAGTGGGTTTTGTGTGTACAATGGCTGAGATGGCTGTAACTGGGCTAGGATTGGGCCTTCAAAGTCTTCACAGTCTTTGTCAAATGCACACAAATGGGCTGTTGTAAATGATTGAGAGGCCATTGGTCTTCACAGTTCTTCATAAATATACTATTGGGCTTTCCCGGCCCATCAGATGGGTTAGATTGCCATTCAATAGTATTTCAGTTTTCGGCTCCGGTTTGACTGCTGAATCTTCAGTATTTGACTTGACTTTGGCATTTTTGGACTTTGGCCTTTGATTTTGCACAGTCTTTTTCCATTCCATGGATTGTTTTGTCTTTTTGGCTCTATTTTCTGTATTTTGATGATATCCACTTCCTGCACTAATACAAATGCAAAAACAAAATATATTTTGGCAGTTTTTGTCTGTTTTTTGGTCATTTATGCTCGTTTTTTAGAGGTAAAAGATATTTATTTTTCGTGTAATTAAGCACTTATTCAAATCCCAAACTAAGGTTTGCGTGTCCTCTAGCAATGTTATGAAGTAAACTTGTAGCCCCCGTTTTCACCATTTTCTGTATTTACATAACTGACAACCTAATATTTTTGATTTTCTCATTTCTTTAACAAGTTTGACTTTCTTTATATATTAATACTGGGATCATAAGATAATGAGAAGCGCCCGTGAGTGATCTACGGATGTTCCTGACGGAATAAATTCATCGGGGGGGGGGGTCATTCGATTTTTCACAAGTTCCAAGTAAGCAATTAAACAAGGATCATTGTTGATATAAGTTTATATGTTAAGCCCTAATACTTATGACTTGTGGAACTTTCAAACTTCCCAACATGGATTTACGATTAAATGTGTGTAATCATTTTTATTTAACCATAGGACCAACTTATTTTCATAGTAATAATCAAATCGAATCATACTCAAAGCAAATACTTATTAAGACTTCAACTTCGTAAATGATTTCAGTGCTGGCGTCACTTTAGAACTTTTTGCACACATTTTCAACTTCATAATCATAAGTTCTTAAAGGCTTGAATGCGTTGCTTAGTTTTGAACCCCTACCTCGTGGTTATATGGGAGTTGGATATCCAACCAAACGGGGACGGTGTTTATTAGTTTGAAATCCCACCGTTGCTAGCGTAGTGGGAAATCACATCAATACCTTTATTCTAATATGGCTATGGATTGGTTTCTTGTATTAGGTTGAAACCCTCACCTAGACTTTTTCCCAAGCGAGATATTCGGACACAACTAATCCCCTAGTAGTAAGCGTCTTAGTTTGAAACCCCCACCTCGTGGTTAACGGAGTGGGATTATCTCGCACTTTTTTGCTCCATAATATAACTGCAAGTTAATTGGCAAAATTTCAATATTCATGCATTTTTGCATTCACATTTATTCATGCTTCTTTGGCATCATTTATCTTTTAAATCACTATAAACTCGCTTTTGAAAACTCAAGTTAAATTTGAAGATTTTTTTGAAAACATCGATAGACTTAGTTGAATTTAAATTGAGTACGATATGATTTGTAGGGTGGATTAGAAAATCAGGGAGGAGTACCACAAGTTACTCGTATATAGTTTTTTAGAAGGAATCTTGCTTAGCACATAAACGATATTTAACTCTTTCATTTCTCGTTCTTCTCTTTTTAAATTCAAAGTGTTGGGAATAAATCTTCATATGAAACTTAATACTGCCAACAGTACTAAAGGGGGTTAGTAATGATAGCACAGGGTTAGTAGCCAGCACAAGTTAATATGTCAATGAAACTTAATATGCTAGTGAAGAAGAGTTTGATACTGCTAAATAGTAAAAAAGCTGATGATATGAAGATAAGAAGGTATGGAGAACATTTCGGGATAGTTAGTTTTGAATTGTAACTGTTCCTATTATATAGGCAGATAAATGTGTAAAGGGTTCCTTGTATTTCTATAAAAGGAGATCCCTAGAATAGTGATAGTTAGAACTTCAAGATATACACTTAGAGAGAATTTGTATGTCAGGTTGGTGTAACCCAGTAAATTAGAGAGTACTCGTTTTATTTATATTATTGAAGCGTGATTTTGATATTTATTGTTTGTGAGTTATTGTTACTGTTTTATACATTTCTCTAGAGTATCAAAGTGTAGTTTCCGCATACACTTTGGTATATTCACAAAGTCTCAATCTTTGTTATTTTGGATTCTTCCAAGGTAACAAACTCTTTATATACTAAAGAATCGATCAAGGCGTGGGATCAACAAGTGGTATCAGAGCCTGTGCTTTGAGATACTTTGATCTAGGGAAAAATGGAGTTAGAAAATTCGCAGAATAATTCGTTGGCAAAGCTTCCATAAACTAAAAACTTGGAGAGTATGAGAGTGTGGGAAATAAGAATCAAGCAGTACTTTCAGATTCAAGACTATGCTTTATGGGAGGTGATAGAATATGGGAATTCATGGGTACCTATTCCTATTACAGCACCAGAATCAGGTCCATCAACTGCATTAAAGATGACTGTGCCTTCAACTACTGAAGAAAAGATCTGCAAGAAGAATGATGTCAAAGCAAGAAGTCTTCTCCTTATGGCTCTTCCAACATGACTCAGTTACCTATTAACCAGTATGTGATGATCATCTATGTTTATTGCTATTAAAGCTCGTTTTGGAGGAAATGATGCTACAAAGAAAACACAAAAGGCATTATTGAAGCAGCAGTATGAAAACTTCAATGCTACAAGCTCAGAATCTTTGGATTCTATCTTTAACAGGCTTCAAAAGCTTGTTAGTAGATTGGCAATCTTGGTAAAATTATATTACACTACCACCTTACAACCAAACATAAATAAATGCAATCATGGTCACAAGTCTACGTGTGTGATGCCTTTATAATTATGTTGGCCACTATAATTATAAGTGCCTCCTTTCACACGTGTACTTACTTCCAAGATCACCAATATCAATCATAATTCACATATAAGCACCATATACCACATTTCACATCTTAAACCTTCAATTAAAACATAGAGGGATGCTCATCATATAACTATTACTTATATTAAATTGAAAATTGAAACGGACCATAAGGAACGAAAGTCTTGCAACGACCTCTCAAATATGAAAAATATCGAAACAGAAATAATCAATAACAACATGCGAGGTAAAGGATGTCTTTTTATTTAGGATAAACTTATGTTGGGCCTCACTTGGGTTTGACTTTGCCTTCGCAAGAATCACCCACTCTGCGGGTACAGTTCACTATTACGTACATCGACAGTCGATCAACTATCCTGTGTTCATTCGGTTCCACATGAGGCTCTCTTTGGTTCCTTTTATAACGCTTAAGTCCAGTTGGGAAAATGAATCCCAACGATGACTTCTTGCGGAGTGAGGCGAAAACATAGCTAAAATATAGAAAAAGTTATACATATTATATCAAATAATGGTGAAAATAACTAAATGAAAAACTTAGCAAACATCGAGATATATAAGTATGCAAAATAGAGGAGGAAAAGCTAGCAGTTATAGCGTTAAACACATTAAGCCTTAAAATGCTCTCTACATGAAGGACTCCTAGGTTTAGTCTAGGCGCAACCAGCTAACATCTTATAACCAATGGTCTGGATACACAATTCTGTCACGCCCGCCTAGGAGAAAACGAGGCGGTAACATCATAGATATCATACAACACAATAGTGTCTACTATAAAGAATTAAATGAAAGAAATAATTCAAATGGACACTATGTGTTAATGACACATACCCAACAAAGATGAGGAGTCTTGCATTACTAAAGTAATGTCATACTACGAGCAAAATGTTCCAAATATAACAATCGTCAACTATCCAGTATCAAGCAAAACATCATCTCGCTACTCGTCATCGAAAAGACTATAAAGACAATCACAAGCAATTGCCTTAGTGTCTCTCAGCTCGCAATTCTCCTACCATCCTTTCTCTCATCTCGATACTCACCTTGAAAAATTGAGGCTACTAAAAACGTCACATAAAGTTGGATGAGAGTCATAGGTTTAAGACACGATATAAATCCAATTAATTCATTACTGTGATAAGTGAAAACACTGCATGACAATAAATGAACTACCATATAAGCTATCATGTAAACCAAATCAAATCCAATCCAAACCAATACCATTCACATGATTACGAGACGTCTCTATCGCAGAACTACTCCAATTGATCACTAAGCCATGGAGCATACCACAAATCATCCATTGATCAACTAAAGACATGGAGCATACCCAAATACCCACTCCAATTGATCACTATGTCATAGATGGAGGTATCACATCACAAACCATGTAGCATATATTTATAATAGCCACTTAAAGGTCATGCATACTTTACAAACACATTATCACAGTAATCAAAACATTTCCATACTAGCATCATTTCCATCCCAAGTTTAAAACGAGTAAAAAGTGGGACTATGAAACTCACCTTAGCTTAGCCTAATTCAAAAAGGTTCCAAGAAGCTTCACAAAGATCTAAGTAACAAAACGTACGGATATTAACATCACTTTGGTCATCACTCCAATAAGGTGTAACCTCAACTATGATGGATTCTAAGCGATCTATCAATGTTCTAAACTCATTTTGTACCTTTTTAAATTCTTACATAACTAGCTTACACTTTATTCTTACACTTTCAATTTTCTGGATTTGAGCAGAATTTTAGACTCACTTGCACACCCTAAACGCACCACTTATACATCTTTATAATTCTTGGAAAAATTCCACAGGTTACTAATATGACTTATGAACCCCCAATTATTCCCCCAAAGTTCATACTCTTTTATAAATACCCTTTAGAAAATCATAAACCAAGTGTCCAAAATTCAGCTAGTAACAGACACCTTAGAAGTTTGATGTTAGCTGACCATTTTAAACACCACCCCATCCTTAGCCAAAAATCTGGGGTCCACACACACATGAATGGACTTCCACTGAATTTAGCCCTTGCTAGGTGCTAGGTATTGTTATAAAAAATCAAAACCCTAACTGAAACCCGTTAGAAAATTCACTGTTTTGCACACTTATCTTATAAAAATTATTTGACAACCTTTCCGACCACGAAAACTCTTGGGGCTGGATTTTTTGGAAAGAAGACTCAGAGGGATACTGTTTAAAAAAAGAAACTCTTAAATATCATTCTTCATCATAGAGAAAATTGTTCGTGAACACAGCCCTAATTCTGCTCAACATTAAATCAAGATTTCATGCAAACCCTAACATGTAATTTGCATGGTTATGCCCCTAATTCAATTCTAATCAATACTACAATCATAATATATCATTAATATTTTATATTTTATGAAACCCTAGAATCCATCATTGATTTTGTTAACTTGATTACATTAAACTAACTAGGATTGAGTGTACTTACCTTGATTACTAGGTCCTAACATCAATTCTTGGCTAGCTCTTGATCAAAATTATTGGTTCCTTGTTCTTAGGGATGAGAAGTTGACACAAAGGGTTATGGGGGCTGAGTTATTTTGTTCTAAGGGCTTAGGGTAGGATAATGGACTAAAGTTTGGGTTTAGGGCTTTTACTTAAGCCTAAATAGTCATAGACCACACAAATTCTATTTTAAATAAAAGACATTTTTTTTTTCTTTTTAATAACGGAAGACGTTTATATATTTATATATATAAATATATATATTCATATATATATATATATATTATATTATTATATATATATATATATCTATATATATATTTATATATATATATATATATATATAAATATACACTCATATACATTACATACATATTATATATATTTATATATATATATATATATATTTTATTATATTATATATGTTATTAAATTAAAAATTAAATAATTTATTCATTAACTTAAGTTTTTTAATAAACCTAAGCTAATTTGATATTAAACCTTTATACATAACGCTACTTACATAACACTTTTCTAAAAAATAACTTTCATTTCACCAAACCACTTTCCATTTTTAGAAAGTTTGCCACCAACTTCTATATTTCACCCACCTTATTTCATTTCCATTTGATACATTTCCCAATAACGATTAACATTCTATCATTCAACTATTGACGTTGCCATTACATTGCAATACCCATTCATTTCCATATCTCTAAATTTGAACAAATGGAATAGCATAATCCAACAAAACATACTCAAAATGAGTTGACATTCACTCAAATGATATCATGCACATACTTTAATACTTAGTCACATAAAATCACATAGCATAACACTTAAACACATAAAATGAACTCTGAACCATTTCTGAAGGTATAAACTAACCTGCTCAAATCACGGTTGTCACACTTTAAACACTCACCATGCATATAATATCACACACTATAATCAATTTCTTTTAGAATTTGCATAAAAAAATCTACATTTCTATTGCTTCTGTTAATATAAAGTTTGTGTCATTGATTTTTCAAAAAAGAAATGGTTCTTGATAAGAGCAACCCATATGAGGGAAGGACAATGGCTTCATGAGTGCATTTTAAAACCTCGTAAAAAGCACCATCTTCAACCCGCGCTTCGCTGCGGAGCGCAAGGTTTTAACACTTAAAAATCTGCATTGTAGCAATATTAAACATACATGAACAAATTTATCAGTTCGTATGAACTTGCACTAAACATCGTAAACAAACGTTGACAATACTCTACTACACATGTATATCAGTCAAACATACATAAGTTATGTCAATAGTGGTTGCTTCCCTTTTTTCCTAATCAACTTGCACATTCAAATAATATCGCACTGAATTCAGGTCCATGTGTTATTTCCAAATCATTTTAGCTACAAATAAAAAATGTATGTATTGATTACGCTAAACTTCTCATGGTCTATCAAAACTGACACTATATATATTTTGCTGTAAAACCAAAAGTATGTTATTTGCCTACCTTTTTCTCTTATAGGCCATTCAAATGCACTCTAGTATACTCACAGTCTCTTGATGTTTGTCCAGCAGCAGCAAGTCACGTCGGCATAGGCATACAGTGGTAGCATCAACAATCTACGTCGACAAAAGCAGCAAGTCACGTCATAAGCAAGCCGCATCAGCATGAGCAATTACCTTTACTTGTTTGATCTGTATAAAATTAAAAGAAAAAGTCAACTCATAAGCATAAGTTCTATATGCAAGTGTACATATGTGTAGTTATGTCAAATTACCTTATTCGGTTCTTCAATTAGTAGAGATTGGAATCTATGTGCCAATGCTTGATCATTGTCAAAATGCGTTTTATACTCATCCAGTGTTGTAGATGGAGTATGTTGTAATAAAAATGTTTAATAAAATGAAAAGAAAAAGTTTGCTCATAAGCATAAGTTCTATATGCAAGTGTACATATATGTAGTTATGTCAAATTACCTAATTCGGTTCTTCAATTAGTAGATGTTGGAATCTATGTGCCAATGCTTGATCCTTGTCAAAATGCGTTCTATACTCATCCATCATTGTAGATGGAATATGCTATAATAAAAATGTAGTTGCTAAAAAACTATAAAGAAGCCTAAACTAAGGCGGTGTTTGGATGTGTACTTTGAGAGCAATTAGGTAACACTTAAAATGGTATCGACCCTTACAATTGTTTTTTTTATTGGTTTAAAATAAAAAAAAAGACGCTGCATTTGCTCACGAATCTTGGTCATCGGGTTTCTGGTATTGTGTTAATTACAATACCTTTTACTTAAAACGAGCTAAAATAACCAAAAACAGGACTTAAAATATATATATGCTTGTTTTGCTAATTGTATTGTGCTCGCGCTCACGGATATCATGAAAAGGAAGAAAAACAAAGCCAAAACGGACAAAATCGGACTCGGAATGGAAAAGTACTGTGAAATGAAACGACAAAGCCAAATCGAAGCCGGAAAGTCATTCAACGTAAAGAGTTATATAACTCTTGGGGACTTGTTTTGCCAAGTCCCCAAAAGTTATATAACCACAAGGACGGTGGGTGCAATGAGACAAGTAACCTAGAGGGGCTAACCTTGCCAACCCCCCCAAACATGCACTCTGTTATAAACCCAACTTCTTTTCCCGCCTTCTTTTTCCCCCCAAAAACAATCACGGGTTAACTTCACCGTTTTTACCCTGCGTTTTTTCCCCACCTCCATGGACAATCACCTTCCCCCTCCTCCACTAACTTTCCCACCAAAAACCACCCCTTTCCAAGCTGGCAATCCCCCATTTTCCCATAAAGAAAAGCCGAATCAATGGCTTAGATTAATTTAAAGTAGCACAAGGCTTATTAAGGGCTAGGATTTGCTTATTGAGTCCTCTCACAGAAGAAGCACAAAGGAGAAGAGCTGAAGACTTAGTGGTAGTATAAATAGAGCAATAGTGTTAGCCGAATCTCATCTTATGTTTTTTTTAGTTAATCAATTTTTAATTCAGCTTAATTTATGCTTATTCCAGGTCAATTATAGCTTATTTACCTTTCCATGTACTGTTTTTATCAATTAATGAAGAATTGAAGTTTTTGGAATTTCATACCCGTTTTATGTTTTCACTGTTCAAATGCTTATTTTAACTGCTTATGTACCAAAAAGCTTTCTAAACAGCTTATTAGTAAGCTAGGATAACTTAACAAGTCAATAAGCTAAGAAAATTTGGACTTTACTTTACAAATTCACTCAAAAACACCAAAGCTTGTGAAATTGGATGATAAGCCAAATTTGGATGGGCTTAGGGACAATACCAGCTTATTTTCAATAAGCTGGAGCTTGTAGAATAAGCTTTTGACAGCTTAATTGCCCTTGTTTAGAGCAAAGGGCCTTGTAAGTTCTCATTTTCCTCTTTTAAGTCACTTTTAGCATTAGCTTATTTCTAGCTTATTTTTGCTTATTTTTCTTTTAGATATGCTTATTTATGCTTATTATAGCTTATTAGTCATTAAAATATAGGTGTTGTAGTTTAAATTTTCAGTGTGCAAGTTTTTTTAAATTTTCTAGTGTAATTTAGATTTTAAGCCATTCACTCAGAAAGAGTGGCTTTGTGACTGAGACTACAAAAATCCAAGGTTTCATTTCTAAATTCTCACTTAGCTTAATTTTTAGCTTAAACCTTTAGCTTATTTGCTTTCAATCTTTGTAAACACATTAGTTTAGAATTGTTATTTGGCTGTTTTAAGTTTTTATTGCATAATTTTGTGTTATATTAGCTTATCTCTCAATTCTGTCATATTTAGTGTAATAAGCTAGCTGAGAAACTAGCTTATTTTTCTTAATAAGCTAGGACTTTTAGTGTTAAAATAGTTTAAGTAGGTCAATATAAGTAAGAGTAGATAAAAAGTTTTAAAAGTTTTAGTGTTAAAATAGATTTTAAAGTCACTTTGGTTTGACAGTTTTAAAGTAAAGGGGTGTTTGGCATAAGCTTAAAAACGGGTCAAAATGGTTTTGACTTTGGGTTAAGGTCATTTAGTGAATTTGAGCTTAAGTTTTAAGCTTATTTAAAGCCTTTTCAAAAGTTTCCAAGGTTTTAAAATGGTTTTCCAAAGTTTTTAAAACTATTTCATAACTGTGAGGTTTTTAAGAAACCCACAAGTGCTTATTTGATTAAAGCACTTGTAGGTTTGAGTTTTTGCATCAAAAAGTTTGTGTTTTGTGTGTCTAAAAGAGCTGTCCAAACAAGCTTTGGTCTTTTGACTTTGTGAGTCAAAAACCACCAAGCCCTTTTGGTCACAGTTTCTAAAAACCCAAAGTCCTTTTTCACTATCAAAAATGAGCAAGTAAAATTGATTTTCAAAAGCTAAAAATTGGTGCACAAGCTGTTTTCATAGAACACTCAATCTGTTTAAGCTTATTTGTGTGTTTAGAGCTTATTTGACAGCTTAAAATAAGCTGTCAAATAAGCCCTTGAGATTTGCCTTAAAGCTCCCCTGGTGCAAAAGGGGGAACTTTAGGCTTATTTTTCTCAGCCATTAAGCACACTTAATCCCAAGTTTTTGGCTTATTTTAAAAGTCTATAAGCTCCTAGATAAGCCCTCAAAGTTTCAGACCTTGAAGAGCTTATTTGATGGCTTATTTTTAAGCCCAAACATCCCCTTTGACTGTTTTTGAGTCCCTTAGGCTGAGGGATTGCTTATTTTTTGATTTTAGCTTATTGAGCTTATTCCATAAGCTCACTTGTGTTCTTACAGCTTATTTAGATTAGATAATTAGTTGTTAAGCTTATTTTG
Organism: Tanacetum coccineum; assembly: GCA_026074375.1. Lineage (NCBI taxonomy): Eukaryota > Viridiplantae > Streptophyta > Magnoliopsida > Asterales > Asteraceae > Tanacetum > Tanacetum coccineum. Next base: position 15,265 of record BQNB010005601.1, read on the forward strand.
CCTTTTTCTAAGCTTATTTGTCCTAGTTTTAAGCATTTTAGCTTTTAAGCTCATTTTAAGCTTTTCTGTCATCATAAGCTTCCCACAGCTTATTTAGCCTTAAGCTTTTGTTTTTTTTTTTTTTTTTTAGCTTATTTAGGTTAGTTTAGATTCCTTAGCTTATTTTAGTTCTTGTCTTAGCTTAATTCGACCCTAAGTCCAAAAAGACTTAGCAAAAAAATTGGCCTTTAAGCTTTATAAGCTAAACAGCCAAGTTTAAGCTTATTTTTAAGCTTATTCTTTGCTTTTCATAAAAAGCTCTAGTTGACAAAGTTGTTAAGCCCCACGAGCTTAACAACTTTGCTTCTTTGAGTTTTCAAAAAAAAAAAAAAAAAGGGGAAGACACTTGGCCCGGGTGAGCAAGACTCGAACCCGGGACCAAGCGATACATCCCCTTTTCACTCACACACCTTACCACTGCGCCCTTGGGTCTTTTTCGTTAAAGACTCAAGGGACTTTAAACTTATACAAGTTTTGGCTTTTAAGCCTAATAAGCTGTTTAGCTTATTTTCGGGGCTTATTGCATAAGCTGTTTGGAGTTTCTTATTTTTCGTAGGATTGTTAAGTTGTAAAGTATTTTTAGAAAATTTTTCAGAATTTTTCGTAATCATTTACTATTTTTTATAATTTAATTTAGTTAAAAGTTTATTTAATTCATAAAAAATACAAAAATTATCAAAAAAATATTTTGCTTTTTTAGAAAAAAAATTTTTGTCATCTAGTTTGTAGGAAAAATATAAAATTTTTCATAGGGTCATTTTTACAACTTTTCATCTTTTAAAGAACGGGTCCGGGTACGGGATTTTGTTTTGACTCGTTTTTGGGTCAAACGAACTCCGTTTTCGGTCTAGTCTTTTTCATTCTTCGTTATTTGATCCCTAGAGTAGTTTAGAAGCAAAAATTTCTTCGTAGGTTTATTTTTAAAGATTTTAGGTTTTCCCCCTTTTGTTCGGGATTCGGGCTCTCGTTTTCTAGTTTAATTTCGTAATTTCTAGGTTTTTCTTAAACGTTTTAGTCCGTTATTATCTAATTTGACTTTTTCAACTTCCCAAACCAATTCCTTCCTTCAAACTCAAATCTTCGATCGTATCGATTTACCAGTCCAGCCTCGTTGGGGATAAACGACCCGGGAAAGCTCTATACTACTTCTCGGTTTTATTGATTGTTGATTTTTACACTTAGATATATATTTTATATTTTATTGTATATTATATATATTTACGGTGTGAATTTAACCAACCAGGTACTTTCACTTTTTACTTTACTATTAGCTTATTATCTTATGTGCTTATCATTCTGCTTATTGTTGCTTATTAGTGCTTATTATTGTTTATTTAGTCTTATTAATGCTTAAAATTGACTGCTTATTGTTTAGATTCTATTAGTTTAAGTTTTTACTTAAAACTGTTTAAAAACCAAAAATATGCTTATTGTTCCAGCTTATTGATAAGTGCTTATTTGTGGTTGAATATTGCTTAAAAGTTCTTCATATACTTAGATCTTAATCTGTTTTAAGTTTTATTGCTTTTATAAACCTGTTTTTAAGCTAAAAATGGTTTTTTTGACCAAAGTTTGACCAGAAAGAGAAAGTTTGACTTACTCGTTGCGAGTAAAGATATTTTTGAAAGTTATTTTTGATGATGTCGAGTGATAGTGTTTGCCTTTAACTACGTTTCGCTAGGTGGATCGTCACGTAACTCTTAATAACGAACGTTTTACGGCCGAGTCAAGTTTGGTTATTTTGGGGTAAAAGTCAACTACGAAGTTTGACTTTTGAAAGTCAAACTTACGTAAACTTTTGAATATAGTCTATAATGAGCAAAGGGTTTGTAATGTTAGTTAATTGATAACGAATTATGAAGTTCGATTATATTATCCTTAGTTTCGGTAACTTTCTAAAAATAGAAACTTTGTGGAAAAGTGTCATGATATTGTTAGTGCGTCAAAGTGAAATATTTTGCGTCGCAGTTGGAGATTATAGTATATGATTGTATGTACGTAATAGTGATATATTAATATTATATATATTTATATATATATATTAATATATATATATATATATATATATATATATATATATATAATAGATAGATAGATGCAAGTATGTATTATATGAATTATTTTACTTTTAGTTATGTACCGCTATATATGTATTATATAGGTTTTGCGGTGGTAATGTTGTGTTAAGCGTGGAAAGCTATTTGCGCTTGTTGGGTTTGATTAAAATTTAGATCTTTTTCTTAAGGTGAGTTCGTAGCCTCGCATTTAAATCTTTTGAGTGCTTTATAAACCCGTGAGGGGGATACATGTTTGTTTTATAAAATCGAACACATATGATATATGGTATGCTGGACCCGAATATGAGATTGTTTCCGCAAAAGTAGCTATTGCCAAAGTCCCTTATTTCATGAACCGTTAATCGCCTTGTGAGGTGAACGCTAATGCATTAAATAGATCTATTGTGTTTGACAACCCTGTCCGGGGTCATGAATCTTGTTGAACGATCTGTCAACGGAATTTTTGTATTTAGAAGTAATAAGATATATGACAATAATACCTTGTTTTTTGGGCATTTTTTGGGCACATTATCATTTGAATTGGCATATGTATTGTTAAAGTTTCTGGTGTAATGGGTTATTGATGTGAAAGAAAAGAATTGCTATTAACATTGCATTAGTTGCTTTGTTTTCCCGAGAATATTTATGATGTTCAAAGATTATTTTACTTATTGTTTATTGTAAACTCTATGAATTTCACTCAATATGTTGTTGACGTTTTAAAAACATGTATTACCAGGTAACAAGGAGGAAGGCAATCGATGGTGTGGAGGTATGTGTGCGTGTGTGTTGGATTTGGGTGAAAGGGACTACTTGTGTGGTCTCGTGGGTCGTTCAATACAATGTTCTTAATAGTTGTTCTAAAACAATGGTCTTTATTTTGTGAAAACATAGTTTTCAAATGTTGTAATGGTTGTGGTTGCAATTCTGTGGGGACCTAAACGCGTTTTACTCTGATCAATAATGGAACACATGTTTGTTAAACGTCTTATTTGGGTCGTTTTCTATTATCTTGGTGAATGGTGCTATTTAGTAACACCCAATTGCTAAATTCCGCTCTGCAAACCAAAGTCCTTTGGATAGGGGTGTCACAGTAGGCATATAGAGAACTCGAAAATCCGAGCTATAACGAAGAAGATACGCCATTTGCAAGTTTACGATAATAAATACTTTTATAAAAATAGTTTTATAAAAACAAATTACTATACATTACATAAACTTTTTTGGAAAATATTTTAATTAGATAAAATTTTAATTACGAAGACGTGCTCGAAAGAATCCCTAAAATCAGAGTTAAACGCATAAGATATAACTTTTACGAGATTACGACGATTAATTTTATAAAAATAGTTTTATAAAATATACATGAATAGTAAAAGTACTGTTCATCGAGGAATTAAAAAAAATATTTAATGTATATTTTGATTCATCTTCTTAATCACGAAAACCTAATGTTGGACATAAGTACGTATAAACGGACTTAAAACGAGAAAGATACGCACTATTTTATACTTGTGCACTATTTCCTGACATGAATAGTGTTGGTTCGTTTTTTTAATATAAAATTTTGCGAAACATTTTAGAATCACTTAAATAATATTTATACATGTTTTTAAACTTTATTATAAAAATTATTTTTTACAAAGGCGATTAACTATTTATTACGATAACGAGTACAAATACATGGTTATTATTTATCAAATGCGATTTAAATATTATTTCACAAATACAATTAGATGGTGATGTAGCTATATAGAACTATATACAGTATTAGTTATTCAAAGTACTTAGTACTCATACGACCTAAAATTAATTAGGTTGCATTCGGACGTTTACGTGAATCATTTTCATTCTGTGATTTACATTGTTGATTCATTCACTTAAGGTGAGTTTATAGACCCTCTTTCACTTGTTTTACATTTACTTTACAAATCTCGGAGGAGAATACATGCTCGTTATAACTTTTTTACATATTCATTTACAATCTCTTTTACATACTTGATTTCGTAACTTGGTTACACACTCGTTTACATACACATTGACAAAACTGTTTACATACTCATGGCAAACTCGTTACAAATATGTTAATATGTTACACACTTATTTTCATATCTCACGGTGAGATACAATACTCTTTTTCACATATAGACGCAACAACTATTACTTTCATTCTAATGATTACGGATTAGCTTAAGTTGCTGAACTGTAAAATTACTAGGATTTTAGGGTAAGCGCGAATGTTATAAATAGATTCTATTGGGATTGACTATCCCAATTCGGGTGATTTGCACTCTCTAAGAATACGAACGTATATACCATGTCGGAGAAGACATGGATGGTGTCTACAGGGCCAACAACTACATACTCATGAACTCTTACTGTGCCTTGAATAAAGTGGCATACATATAAGGGTTAGTCGCTGTTACTGAACTTGGAGTGCAATCGATATCCATATGGTGTGACTATTGTATTGGATACAATGGTCATGCATACTTTACAAACGCTTTGTTCCAACTATACTCAACTTTTTGTGACTATCGTATGGGATACAATAGTCATACACATCTTTGATTTCAATATTCATGCATACATTTTTTGGTGACTCTTCTTTGATTGTAAATGGTCATATACTTTACAAACTTTGATCTACATTTACATTTATAAAAAATCTATGTACTACAAACTTTATTATGTTGGACACTTTTAAGCATGTTTTCTCAAGTGAATTAAGCTAGAGATACAATGGATGTGGTATAAACAACCCGCAATTTTCATCAATGTAATTATCCATCTATTAAATTAGATGCCACTGTAATATCCATTCTATTATATTTATACCACCTTTTACAGGAAATTTTTTGCTTATCTATTATGCAACGTACTTGCATCTTTAAAGTAAGTGATGCTCACGCAAACCTACCTATGCCAATTCTATCTATGTCTATATCATGTAATCATCCTAATATGTCAAGTCTATATCTTTATATCATTTTTACTAAATACATTATCCATTTAACGTACCATTTACAACGTTATATCAAAACAAACTTTATATGTTAACGTTTATATCAAAACCCTAATTGTTGTTATATATAATATAAAATGAATGTGCAAGCATTTTCATTCATGTGTACAAGTGTTTACAATGAACAACATTTGGAACTTAAATTTCCCTTCCAAGTCAATGTTCAACTCATTTAAGCTTAATATTGTACAAGTCAGTAATGCAAGAAAACTAAACTAGGTCATTTTTACCTCTCTTAAAATCATTAAGTTTCTTACTACCACTTAGAGTACAAGGTAAATCACTTAATGTATGACTTCTAAACCCTAAGTCATCCTAAAACCCTAATCTAAAACCATAAAACCGTAATTTATTTTTAACTAAAACTTAGCACTAAAACCTTATCTAAACCCTAAACTTAATCCTAACCCTAATACTAACACTAACCTTATTCTAAAACCCTATCTTATCCTTAATCCTAACCCTTACTTGAATTATAAAACCAAATAACCTTTTAAACCGAACCAAAAACCAACCCGATACCTTTAGATTCATTTTGACCCATTTTTAAGCAACCAAGCACCTCAAGCACCACCATGACCTCACCACCATGTCACCAAGAAAGCAACCAAGCACCTCCATCACCACCTTGGCCACCAAGTTTGGCCCTTGTTCACATCCTTTGTCAACCTTTGTCTAACGATCCCTCCATTTCACCCTCACAACCTTGCTAACTACTTCTCCTGCTTCCATGAATCACCTATAGCCTTCCTTTGTCATCTACATACATACCTTGATCCCTACACTAAGTATTCTTGGCCTCCAAGGTGTAAAACTTAGGCACTAAGGGTTTTCGAGCCCTATATATTGCTGAAACACACACTCTTTCAAATCACACCTCAAAAAACCATCCACCACTCAAATGGAGTTTAAACTCAGGACCAAGGCTGGTCAATGTTGAAAGTCCCTAAGATCGAATAGGAAGCAAGAATCAAGAGAAGGATGCTTAAAGTCGTTTCTAGGCGTCGAACCCAAAAAACACTCATTCAAACCATTTTATGTCTCAAGTAAGTTCAAAATCTTGTTCATTAAGCTCATAATGTGTATTAGAATGGTATTATTCTCTAAAAGGATCCATATATAAACTCTTGTTTGAAGATTGATCCTCAAAACCATGTGTTTTTTTACTAAAACCCTAAAAACGACCGTTTGATTTTCTAGGCTAACGAATACTTTTTCTAAACTTTTGTTACGTATTGTAACATGTTTATTTATAGCTTATTATTTTTTTTAAAATTAAAAAATAGCTTTTTTATAACCTGCAAATATTCATTGAGAACCCTAAAGAGAAGCTTGCATGGCTTTTGGACTTGATTTGTAAATCATTTCTATGCAAGGGGTATATATCATAAGTTTCTGAAATTTATAACTAGAGGGGGCTGAAAATGTCATCTTTTCTAAGTTATAACTCATAAGGGAACCTATCTTGCCAAGGTTTCAAAAGTATTAAAGTTTAAATATATATACTTTATTAATAAAGGACTAAACTTGTAAAAAAAAAAAAAGTTTATAAATCGAGGGTCATATATTTGCATTTTTGCAAACTTAAAATATTAAAATATAAATTTTTATATATAATTATAAAATATTTATTAAGATTATAAAATTGATTTTATTAAAACCGATACCATTTATCGCTATTAATCAACGATCGACGCATTATAAAACAATTACGTTATATAATTAACGTAATTTATCATCGACTAGCTTTTGAAAAAAAAAACTTAAAATCTTATCGTATCACGTTACTAGGGAATTTCATGTGAGGGGTTCCATTTGGGTATTTGTTTTGACGAGTTTGCTGGGTTTACGATTTAAAGTGCCCTAACTCCTCAAACGATACTACATGGCCTCTGGATTATGATAGCCCGAACAATGATACAATATTTCCATAAATTAATAAATCAAAGTAATACGTTAAACTTTTTGGTTTTGATACTTAAAACCATCACACTAAGACTTGACATATTACCCCAGGTTGCGTAACGTAGGTGTTACTTTCACTTGATATACTTTTGCCATCAATCAGATTTCCCCAGTTAAGGTGAGTTCATAGCCTTGCATTTTAAATCTTCTAATGTTTCATAAACCCGCAAGGGGGATACATAGTATAAACCATGAATACGAGTGTTTTTCCAACTGTATGCTATCCTGATATATTATTGCCTAAGTCCTTACTTTTGCCATTAAGACCCCACTATCATGAACCGTTAATTACTTTTCGGAGTAAGCGTGAATGTTGTGAATAGATCTATTTGGGACTGAACTCCCCGTTGGTGTACCTATACTTTCTGTTAGCCAAACGCACTTCATTTGAAACTATGGCGCGGTGTTTGGCAAAGGCATCGTTTGTATGCAACTTCTTGTGATTATTGAATTATATCAAGGTATAGGTGTCATGAGCTTTAGGGGCAATATTACTGTTTTCTATAATAATTTTAATCATTGCAAATTATTACAGTTTATGGGTGTTGATTATATATAATGCGTTAATAGTATTATATATCTATATATATATATATATATATATATATATATTATATATATATATATATATATATAGAGAGAGAGAGAGAGAGAGAGAGTGAGGGATTGCTCTTGTTGATTTTTACACTTATTTATATATTTTATATTTTATTATATATTATATATATTTACAGTGTGAATTTCACCAATCACATCTCTATAATCTTAGATGCATTATAACGCATCATAATGTGTTTTCTAGCTTTTAATTAGATGCATATACGTATTTTAGATGCATTTCATGATTTCTCTTATTTGTTGGTCCTCTACATGTGCCAAAATCATGAAAATCAATTTGCACTATCTAAACATCAAATTAACTTTCGAAACTTTATATGGTGCATCTAGATGAATAGAAATGCATCTAATGAAAGTCGTTGCATCTCAAATGTGTGGTTTTAGTCACTTCTCACCACTTCTTATTTTAATTTACTTCTCACTGGATCCCTACTATATATATATATATATATATATATATATATATATATATATATATATATATATATATATAACCTATTACATACTATATATATTTTATATATTACATATATTATACGTCTATATATATATAATATAATATTATATATATTATATTATATTTATATATATTTTTTATATACGTGTGATATAATTTTTATATATATATATATATATATATATATATATATATACATATATATTTATTTATTTTATATATATTATATAATTATAAATATTATATATCATATATATTATATAGTATATATGAGTAAACTACACCGTTCGTCCTTGTGGTTTGCGTTGACCGCAGCCTTTCGTCCTTTGACCGAAAAAAATGCACCGTCCGTCCTTAAGTGGGAAACGTTTTCTGCCGTTGGTCCCTCCCTTTCACGACATTCACTAACCTTCGTTAGATTTCTAATGTGTCATTCTCACGAGGGTATAATCGTCATTTTACCCTTTAACTTCACCTCCTTCCTCAAGTTCATCTTCAAGATATAACCACTCACCACAACCATTTTCAGTACCACCAAAATCTACACATTATCATCAAATTAAAATATACCCAATTCAAAAACCAATTACTCATCACAACCAAAACCCACATCGTAAACTAGAACCCATCTGGCAAATCCAGATTCAACAAAATCAAACAAACACAATTCATCTAGATTGAGAATTAAAACAAAGGCTTATGTTTAACAAACTTACGAACACCAATTATTGATATAACCAACAATAAAAATTTGAAACCTAAAGTGAAAATTTTCTATTAAACATCATAAATTTCCAAAATTCAAATCAAGTTCACAATGCTTAATTCTTGTCAAAATTCAGCTCAATCTTACAAGAAGAACAACATCTGCATTCGAAAATCCATTTAGTTCAATCTTTTTTTCTAGAAAGAAACTATAATTGAATTTGTGAATGTGACAGCCATAAAATGAACTCACAAGAACAACGACACCCACATTCAATCTTCCATCTAAATTTGACATCATAATCAACTTCATCCGGGCGATCTGAAAACTTTCTGAACTCCCAGATCTATGAGAAATATAGCCGACACAATCTCCCACCTCACACCAGGCGCCACCTGCACTCTTTTTCTCTCTCTCATTAAGCAGTGAATCTAAATTTAAATTTTAGATTGAATATAAAATTCTAATCAGTCATAATTTTTAGTTATATAAAGTTATTATGCTATATGATGTAAAAGTGGGTGAAAATGAAGATCTAAATTTACTACAAAATATAGTTAATCTAATGGAGTTTTGATTGGTTAGCGTGACAAGGAAAAAGTTAAAGAACCTGATCTATGAATGTGAGGGTAGATTAAAAAAGAGGTTTTAAAGTAAGATTAAATATATTTTTTTGAGGTGACATGATTAATGTTTATGTGCATTTCATTAAAATATTTTGTTATAAATTTAGTTTTAATCTCTTAGAAAATAATGTGAAAAAATTGGAGGAAAGAGAGAGAAAAACATGAAAGAATGTAGTGAAAAAGATAATAAAAACCTATGTCAGAGATGAAGTAGTGGGTAAAATAACCATTGTACCTTCACATGTATTGCACATAAAAGAAATTAACGAAGGTTAGTGAATGTCGTTAGAGGGAGGGACAAATGGCAGAAAACGTTTCCCACTTAAGGACGAACGGTGCATTTTTTTAGGTCAAAGGTCGTAACGGCTATCGCGGCAACTGCAAACCACAAGGACGAACGGTGTAGTTTACTATATATATATATATGTATATATATATGTATATATGTATATATATGTAGTGGGATTTTCTTTGCAGAACCAGTTTTTTGTACAGAACCTACAGAACTAAATGTAAACCGTTAGATCATTTAATCAATGGATAAGATGGGTCATGGCAATGTTGTAATTAAATCAAAGTCTTCTATTTACTTCAAATAGGTAAAAGGGCAATAAAGGAATTTTGTTTTATACATTTTTCATAACTGTCCATCTAAATAGGAAATTATATAGTCAAATAAATTAATTTCTCCATCTCTCTCTATCTCATTTTCATGTCATTTGACTAACCTATTTTCACAGAAAAACTAAACTGCCGCCGGATCCATTTTTGTAATTTTTCAACAGATCTAATAAAGAAAAAAAATTATGGAGGATGCCATCATGTAAGTTTTAATATTCTGTTTTTATTTTTCTACTTGTAACAAGGTGATTTCGATTTGTAACATTTGTATCCATTCGATCATAAAATTTGTAACAAGGTGATTTTAGGGTGTGAACATTCACTTTTTCATAGGTACTTAAATCGTCTTTTTTGTGATAATATATTTATAAAATCGTTTTTAGGAACTTAAATTGTTTTTGGTTTATTGCCAGTTTTGGGTTGTGCAATCGAGTTGGATAATATAGTTTTTTGTTATTAAATCGTTGTTAGATATATAGTAAGAGAATTTAATTTTGATTCTATCTTTTGTTAAATTGTGTGTATTATTTTGAAAAATTATGTTTTATGTTTTAGAGATCTGGACTAAGGTAGTTGTGCATCGTCATGTTTTTGTCTGCATATGATGACTTAGAAATAGAACCATGCTAATAGATGATGTTTTGAAGTAGTCTCATTTTGTCTCATGGTAGTACCAGATCTCAGGTTTTATGTTTTTGTCTATCCACTGTTTAAAAATCAACACCAACCTACAAAGTAAAAAAAAAAGATATGAATATCTAGTGCTATAGAGATATGGTGTTAGATAACCACGACACTACTGTAATTTCATTTGTGGTTATAGGTCCATGCTTAAGTAGTTATTTAAAAAAATATATATATAGCAGGACAATGCTTTTGGTAGATTCTCCAATTAAATGGATGACTATTTGCTACTGAAATTGATAGTATATTTAAATGGAGTACATGTATGTTTTTGTTTATGGCTTATTTATCAAGTAGTTTTACAATTAATTTAACATGGCAAAATTTGATATAACTAGTTTTTGTATATATTTATTTCAGAGGGATGGCTTAATCATAAGAATGACGATATGCACAAATGTTCTTGAAGCCGTGCACAAATGTTCTCGAAGCCGTGCATATATGTTCTCGAAGCCGTGCATGTATGTTCTCGAAGCGTGCACGCATGGTCTTCGAAGAGTGCACACATGTTTTGAATCACTTGCACATCTTATATTTAACAATATACATTTGTATTTCATTTTGTATCAAATTTTGTATATTGTATTTATGTTTTTGTTTCGTTATAAATTTAAAAATTACATGTATATGTTTATGTTTTTTATTATACATTTTCGAAGATAATGTACACTAGAAACATATGTGTAATTACCATTTTAAGCAAAAAAAAATGTTTCATAGCTAAACAATTGTGTACACTAAAACATATGTGCAATTATCATTTCAAGCAAAAAAATATACGCTAGAAACATAAGAAATATACAATATTTAAAAATCACATATGCACTTCTTTTTTTTCTTATGAAAACACATATACTGAAAAAAATATAAAATAAGAAATTAATTTTTTTAATTATGAAAATTAAGTGTTAAAAAATGCTTTTTAATTAAGAAAATTAAAAAGAAAGGTGAAACATGTATTTTACTACTTTACCCTTGTGATTTAAAGAAAAACATTTAATAATACTAAATTCTTATTGGTTTATAATGGTTCTATAAAAAATTGGTTCTGCAAAGAACGGTCCCCATACTATATATATACTTATTATTATTACTTATCTCTACTACATTATAAAGGAAATTTACAAATTGTAGAAAAACCTTTTATTTTTGGAATTGTTGAAAGTTGAAAGAATATTAGGCAATATTGAAAACCGAATATGGTATGTTTTGAATGTTGCAACAATCTCATCTCAATCTCAATCAATCTCAATTCCAATCATCTCCAATTCAAAACAAATCGATATATGCTGTCAAGGTTGCATCAGCGGGAATGCAAAAAAAAATTGAATTTTAACATTAAATTTTGATAAATACTAATGGCTATAAAAGCAAGCAGAATCAATGGAATTATCATACAATTATCAATGGCATTCGGCAATAAAAAAAATGTTGATGATGCTGCTTTTGAGGTTCGGTTTATGTTTGGTCGACTTGTGTAACTTTTGTTTAATGTGTAATCGTCTTGTTTCATTTTTGGTTTATGTGTTATTCACTAATAATGAGTTAATCTAAATCGACTATATTCATGGTTGTTACAAAAACATTTGTGCATCTTCGAAAACATATGTGGCAGTTTCCACTTTCTCTCTCAAATTCTTGGAACATATGTACCCTTGCAGAAAGAACTATATGCACGCCTTTCGATAACATATTTGCATCAAACTTTATTAAGGGCCTGTTTGGTTTGTAAGTGTGTTTAGAATGAGATTTGGATTTGAGATTGGTTTGAAAGAAAAGTAGGAGAGAGAAAATTAAAAATTATTTAATTTATATATTTATCTAAACATATTTTATTTTTTAATTTAAAAAACATGTAAGAAAAAGACAAAAAAATAAAAGTAAAAAAATATTTGTGTGGCTCTCAAATGTTTGTCAGTTGGTATCGATCAAAAGTCACCTTTATGATGTGGAATGAGTTTTTGTAAATGATTCCATTACTTTGTTTTAGAATAATTAACCAAACAATTAACTTTAAGTGTGGAGCCCACATGAATGATTCTACACCAGGGAAACAAACGCATCCTAAAATTACAAGTGCTTTCATTGATCATCTTCATCACACGTCGTCTTTTCTATGATTGGGTCATCCCCTAAAAAGCAAAAAAGAAAAAAGAACTAATTATATCAAATAAGCTTAACAGCTAAAAAAACACTTATGCACTATTCATATATATAAAGTTAATTACTTATATGAAGGCTACACTATTCATATCGACATGAAAAAAATAATGCAGATCCTGAATATAATATGGGCAACAATTAGAATATGTAGTTCAGATACATTATATAAGAGAAACTCAATACTCATTACCCATTGGTTGCATAGAAATTGTGATCTTTGACTTCTGCAAATGTTTAAAAATGAAATGTTTGACCAAGTGTCGGATATCCTCTAATACGAAAATGATTAATCAAATCAACATAAGAACTTACATGTGATGGTGATAAGCAAGCATATAACATGACATCTTTCTTAGAAACAGAATCTACGCGAAAAGGTATATCAATCATAACGCAAACCATCATTGGAGGATGCAATACGAATAAAATCTGAATCCACAATGTTCAGCGGAAACATGTTCATAACAGACTGTCCATAGAAAATCTATCCACCGCAAACTAATTAAATCCGAATAATATACTTACTCATTGCATCTGCTCCAAAAGTCTAGTCTGATCATACTGAAATTGTCTTACGAGCTTCAAAGACTGTTCGTAAAGATTAAGGTCCATCCCATCTACATTTCTACCCACTCTTGCTTTCAATATCCCCTGAAAAATAATAAGTATACAATCAAAATGCAGCTTCCAAGAAATTGTACCAATAAACTAACAAATCGAAGGTCTAAATTATGTCACTATTTCTAGCAATGTTAATAGTTTGTTATCCATCAAAATCCATCAAAGTCGCATCAATTTGATTCAGTCACTCATGCACCACTAACCTACGAATTGGGGAAACTCCACCACCACACACAAGCCAACTTGGCCTATACGTGCTTTGAGCGTCAATTTCACAGATACACACACTAGTACGCATTGCAACTGCTAAAGTACTGATATAAGTCTCCATCTTAAGAATTATATCAAAATCATAACTTTGTTCTCATTCTCATCCCTATTTAACGCCATGATAAGACGAACCACATCATATTGATGAGATATGGATTGAAAGAATGGACCAATGGTGTAGCCTTTATATATCAAAAAAACTGTGGATTACACATAAACCTTCACTTAAATATATAAAGTTAATTACTTATAGATAATGCTTGCCTATGAAAGTTGCAATTTACTTATCTTCTAAAAGCACAACACATAAATTAAATAACTAAAGTTTTCATCTTCGTGTCAATATTTTGTGTTTGTCAAAAGAGGTGAATACATAAGTAACTATAGGATGTAAAAGGGGTTACTTTACGGCCGTTTGTTTAAACTTATCTTCAATAAACAGCTTATTACAATAACTAAAAGAGCTCTTACTAGTTTTTGGATTAGGTTAGGATAATAACCTGATAAAAAGAGCTTATAAAAACACATATGCACCCACACTTTTTTATTGATATTAAATCTGCATATATGCGCGCATAAATCATAAGTATTAAAAACACATACGCACGCACAAAAACACGAGGTAGATGATCACTGGTCTGGTGTCAATCTTAATAATTTTCCTAAGATTTATGGTGACACCTGTGTTTGGGCGTACTAATAGGATCCATAGATTGTTTTTTTGGTAGCAATGGCATTTATATCCTAACGTGTAGATATTGTCATTAATCTGACACCATAGGGAATTCTATAGGAGACAACCATAAGTAACCAACAACAGATTAATATGAAATCCATACAATACACCATACAAAATTAGGTAGTAATCACTAATTCGCTATATGGAAACATATGATACGTTCTAAACCATAATTCCATGAATCAAACTCATTGTAATCAAGAAAATTCTCAAACAGATAATATAAAATACCGACCTTTTTTCCAGCCTAAACTCATTGCACCATCGTCTCAGTCGCTGCCGCCGTCTCCATCCTTCTCCAACCACCATCGGTGATGTCCCCCTCCTCCAGCATCAACCTCCTTTTTCTCCTTCATCACACAACCTTTGACACAAATCATCATTGAGACGTCGCCCTACCGCACCGTTTCCAGATCTGAATTTGATTGTGCGCTTAGGTATAGCAACATATAAACACATCTAAACCATGGATACAAAGAGAAGAATAAATGAAGATTGAAGATTTGTTTGGATAAAAAGAGAAGAATGAAGATTGGTTTGGAGGCGTTGGGGGCTGGGAAAATAAGAGGAGAATGAAGATTTGATTGTGAGATAAGTTTTACCCTAATTAATTGGAGTGGTTACGATACAGTTTTTTAAAATTATTTATTTTGAAATTCCTTTAATACCCTTAGCTAATTTAATTTGTTTTATCTAACACTCCTTTTAATTACAATATTTACACTAATGGCACAAGTCATCTCATCTATTAATTTAATAATCTAACGGTTTATAAATGGTTCTGTACAAAAAAAATGGTTCTGCAAAGAAAATGCCACTATATATATATATATATACATATAGGGGACCGTTCTTTGCAGAACCACTTTTTTGTACAGAACCTACAGAACCATTTTAAACCAATTAGAATTTAGTATCATTAATTTTTTTTATTTAATTCAAAAGGGTATAATAGTCAAAACACATTTTGCTTTTTTTTGAACTTTTTAATTAAAAAACATTTTTTTAAAAACCTTTTAATTTTCGGAATTAATTTTTTTATTTTATTTTATATATTTTTTTAGTATATACTGTTTTCAAAAGAAAAGAAAAATGAGTGCATATTTTTTTTAATATTGTAAATTCCATGTTTCTAGTGTACATTTTAACTTAATATGATAATTACACATATGTTTCTTGTGCACATTCTTTAATCTTCAAAATTTATAACACAAAATATAGACAAAAATTAATATCAAATGAAATAAATTTCAAATACAAATAACAAACCAAAAACATAAACAAAAAAATTGATATCAAATGAAATACATTAGAAATATAAATCCAACTATATCCATGTTGTTCAAAAACATATGTGCACGTTTCACTTTCTCTCTCAAATTCA
This sequence comes from Tanacetum coccineum, assembly GCA_026074375.1. NCBI lineage: Eukaryota > Viridiplantae > Streptophyta > Magnoliopsida > Asterales > Asteraceae > Tanacetum > Tanacetum coccineum. The sequence continues at coordinate 31,240 of BQNB010005601.1, forward strand.
TTAGAACATATGAGTATCCTTGCAAGAACATATATGCACGCCTCATTTTTCTCATCAAATTCTTTAAAACATATGAACGTCATTCCAAGAACATATGTGAACGTTGCGTTTTTTCGTCAAATTCATTAAAACGTATGAGTACTCTTAAGAACATATGTGCACGCTGCGCTTTCTCGTCTAATTCATTAGAACATATGTGCCCGTCTACAAAAAACATATATGCACGCTACATTTTTTTGTGAACATCTCATCTTGCTTTAACTGCACATTGAAAAGAACATACATTATTAATGTTACTCACAAAATATTTTTCAAAAATATTATATTTGTTTTTTGTTTTTTTAAATAACAAGAAAACAAAGGTTAAGTGAAATGTCTTTGGTTTTATGAATATGTATTTTTCTATAACATATCAGATATAAAAATCACAAACGTCCAAAATTATAATTAACCTTTTTTAGCCATTGACAAGTTATTTGGACTTTATTTAAAAAACGGTGCTAATCAAGTATGATAAGTGGCCAACAAGCCAAAAGAGGTCAGAGATGAAACGGATTGTTACCAATCTATATGTTACCAAACATAAGGAACAGATTGACATGTAGGTCAGGTTGGCCAACAAGCCAAAAGAGGTCAGAGATGAAACGGATCACTAGTATGGGTCAAAACAGGCGATACAGAACAATAACCAAATCAACCCAGCTACAAGTAAACGGGTCGAAATTGCCACATTTACCGCATTTTTTCACCCAAGAACCAAAAGAAAGCATACACGAAAACTAGGATCATTTTCCTATAACCAATCTCGTCAATTATAACCAATCAAAAACATACAAAATAAGATATTGTATGTCATTCTGGTCCCATCGAATATAGACTATTGACAACACATCAAGATAAAATAAATTACCACTTAAAGCCACCATGACAGGCGGCATATATACAAGAAAACAAATCTAGATAGACTTACCACTCCGCCTCGCCAAGCCACAAACAATAGGCGGGATCTTGATCCCAATACTCGTTCGAAAAGCCAAAAATTGAATAAGAATCGAACTCTTATAGATCTGAATCTATACTTCCCAAGATCCACCATGACAGGCGGCGCCACCATATCGGAGAGATAAAACACAACCACAACCGCAGCCAGAAACACCATAAAATCCTTATTGTTAATGGAATATGTGTCATTTTTGTTAGTTTATTGGTAGTCGTGGCGGTTGAATCGGTTTTTCTTTTATTAGAGAATGAAAAATGACAGATTAATTTGGTGGTAAAGATGAGAAGATATATGAAGCAGATAAAGTGTTTAGGTTAAAGATGAGAGAAAATGACGGTTTGTGTAGATCTAAAATAAAGGAGGAAATAAAAACAAGAGACAGTTATTGTGAAAATATAATTATTTGAAATTCTTAATGCTATTTTTATGGAGAACCTAAATACCTAATTTGCCCTTATTTTATTTTCTTTTTCTAAAATAAGTATTAAATATTTACAAAAATGCCATCGTGCATTGATTTGATGTACATCATGCATTATTAAGAGTAAAAAAGCTGGTTCTGTAGGTTCTGTACAAAAAAGTGGTTCTGCAAAGAAAATCCCATTATACATATATATAGAGATACATATATATAGATAGATACATATATATACAGATACATATATATACAGATACATATATATATATATATATATATATATATATATATATATATGTATATATATATATATGTATATATATATATGTATATATAGATATATATATATATATATATATATTATACTTTTTATTGATACTATAATTTTTATATTTAGATATATATATATTTATATATAATATATATATATATATACATATATATATAACATTTACATATATATATACATATTATAGATATATATATAATATATATATATAGATATATATTGATACATATTTTCATATATATATACATATATATAATAATATTATATATATATATATATATATAATATATATATATATTATTAATCATATTATAATTTATCTAATATATACATATATATATACACAGTGTGATGGTTCTTTTCAGAACTAAATAAGAACTTGCGAGAAACCTTTTTAAACCATTAGGATTATTGAATCAATGGCTAGAATGATTTGTGGCACAAATGTAATAAAGTGAAAGTTTAATTATTATTTTGTAGATAGTGAAAGGGTATTAAAGGAATTTGATTGCATCATTTTTCCAAAACCGTCCCTTAAATTAGGGATTTTTATATGAAAATTAGTTTTTGACTATATTTTTGAAAATAAAACAACTTGCTTCTCCACCCATTGTTTCTTCGTAAACAACGACAGATCCAGAAAAAACAATAACTACTCTTCTTCTTTGTTACATCATCTATGAAGATGAAGGTATGATTCTTTTTATTCTATTTGTATGTGCCTATTATATGATTTATATTATTTTCAATTAAAACTTTTGTTTAAATTCGTTTTTCAAGCTTGAATTTTTTGCATTGCTCGATCAATTATTAGAACAAATCTGGGTTCACTTGTTATTCGCTATGTTTGTTATAATCTATCTCGTCGAAAAGAAAATGCTTAATGTTTTGCGAATGTCGAGTAACAAGAAATAGTTTTTAATTTCGAAACTTTTACGGATAGGATCGGATTTCATGTCTAGGTTGTGATATTTCATGTACTCGTATCATTATTGCTTAAAAATATGTTGTTTGTTCATATACTTGGTTTATCTTAAAAAAATCTGAAATTTGTGGAAAAAAATGCATTCATCTTTTGTTACAAGTCTATGTTAGATTAAAATGATGAAGTCGCATGTGCGATAAAGATGAACAATGAATGCACATGTGTTTGAGGAGAATAATGAGCACAATGAAGATGATAGAGACAAAAAATACAACGTGATGCTTGATAATCGCTATGTTATTACATTAAAGTATTAAATGCATATACTTGTTCATTGTGTTCATGACCATAATACAACGATGGTTTTTTCGCTGCCGCATAACAGAAGTCGAAGTCATTTACAGGACATATCTTGTTATTCGTAATTTAAGGTTATATTTGTGTTTTATTAAAAGGTTTTTTTACTTTAGATTTTCATGTTTCCATATTGTTTTAATCACTTTCATTTATTAAAAAAATTATTTTAATTATACTATACTTTCTTTTGTTTTGTTACATGAATTGTCTCTTGTTTTGTTACATGAATTGTCTGTACTTCTTAGATTGTTTTCCAAAGGTTAAATATTTGTTTGAAGTGTAAATATGCTCATGAAAAGCATGTGTGACTTGTTTAAAAAGTGCATATGCATTATCTACTATTTTTTCATAATACTAACATAGCATGATCGACACTGGTTCTTCTGACACTATTTTTCAAGTTAGACTAACTTGATATTAGATCACGTATATATATTTTTTAACTTGTGTATATGTATTTAAATTGTGCAATGTATTTTCTAGTGCACGTGTGTCTCACATGAGTTCATGCACATGCATCTCGAATCTTTTACCAAAAAATACTTGTGCATGTATGCCTATATTGGTTCTATTACTAGAAAACATATGTGCATTGTGTACATTTAAACTGCAACTTACACGTAATTGTGCATATGTGTTTTGTAGTTATGATTAAATAAATCGTTTACTAATTGTTTGTCGTTATAGGTACGAGTATGATGAGCGATATGAAGAGTGCATATGTGTTTTCATACTATCCAGCGAGAAGATAGTTATGATAAAGAAGATGCAAATACATGTGCATGGTCCTAGACTACATGTACCTAGTGACTTATGACGATGAAAATACATGTGAATGGCTTAAGAATACGTGTACCTAGTGAACTAAGACGATGAAAATACATGCACATTGTTCAAGACTACGTCTACCAGGTGAACTAAGAAGATGTTAATGCATGTGTATGGTTCAAGAATATGTGCACGTAGTGAACAAAGAAATTGAAAATACATGTGCATGGTTCAAGATTACGCATACCAAGTGAACAAAGTAGACAAAAATTTGCACATGTATATAATTAGCAATATGTATAGCGTTTTTTTAAGAAGATTATTGTACATTCATTATTTTCTCTTTGCATGAATATATAACATTCAATCTTTGATTAATTACACGACACATTCGTCTTAAATATATAAAACCTAACATGAAGACAATTAAGAACAAGTGCTTACATTACAAGTAGTGTACATACGCACACCCAAAATTTGCTAAAAAGGTTTTTTTTTTTTACTTAAAAACTAAAAATAAATTAAAAATTCCTAAAATTTAGGAACTAAAAAAATGTTTTTTTATTAAAAAAAATTCAAAATAAAAATAAAATGTAATTTTACCACTATACCCTTTTGAATTAATAAATTAAAATAAATATTTCAAAAAATCTAATTGGTTAATGCTGGTTCTCGCAGTTCTGTACTTTTATTTGGTTCTGAAAAGAACCTCACCCTATATATATATATATATATATATATATAATATATTTTCAGTTTTATAAGTTATGAAAGTTTAAGGGGGTTATTTGTTTTTTTAAAGTTATAATAAAATTTTAAAATTTATAATTTTACACTTAACTCTATATAATTTATCTAAATTAAACCACTAAAGTTTTATTAATTACCTCATCTTTTTTTTAAGTTTTTGTTTTTATAAATTTGACACATATATTTTTATGTGTTTTTTTTCTTCATCAGATTTCTCCACCAAAATAATGCCAATTTTAGAAGTATTTAAGCTTTTTAATTAAACATATATTCAAAAATAATAAAAAATTAGAAGCATCATACCTAATAAGGAAAGTTTTTTTTTTGAAATGTAAAAGTCCTCACTTTTCGTTTTCCTTTACTAGGTAAAAGATTATTCTTTTTCTTGTAATTGCATCAAGTTATAATTTTATCAAAAAATGAATTTTGTTAAAAAAAAGTTTTTTTAACAAATTACGTTCATACTTAAAACATTTTGAAATACAAATTTGGTGACATTATCGTATTATGTATAATCTCTATTAAGTAAGATGTTTTTCATAAAAAAAATATTTTCGTGATTATTTTTATTTCAATTCTCTAGCACTACCAAACAGTGGAATTCAATAAATTTCTCACTTAATTCAATTTCTCTGAATTCTTATTCTCTGCTTCATTTCTAAACTCGAAAATTCTCTCTATTTGGTTAAACATAATAACATCAACTTTAGTAACCGAATGAGTTATTTATTGTCTTGTGTGATTGTCATGTTAAAATGAAAGGGTATGTTATTAATACCTCTTTTGGTGTGTTTGGTTGGGATATATTGGGGGAATTTCATGGCATTTGCATTTTAATTTTCTTCAAATATTGTGTTTAGTATCTCAAATGAGAGAATTTAAATTTTCATGAATTGTCAAAATGAGGGAAATTGAAATGGCTTCAAAAAGTTAAGAATTTTCATTTACTTAAAAACATTTTTTTATAAAAAAAATTTCTAGTTGTTTTGGTTATATTTTTTCTTGTTTTGTTGTTTTTTAAATCAAATGAAATCCGTCACTAAGAGTGTTAGTCGGGTCAGGTTGGTACTGTTCGGGTCAATTCGGATCTGGTCAAAAGTCAAAATTATAATTTTCATACCCGAACCCGACCCTATTTGAATTCAGATTAGTCGGGTTCGTGTCAATTCGGGTCGGGTCAACTCCGGTCGAGTCCGTTTAGTTCGGGTAAACCCGAATATGAGTAAACCGTAATAAAATTGAGTTTTTTACTCGTTTAAATTGAATATTTATAATTTTATATTAAAAAAATAAAATGAAAAATTATTCGGGTCAACCCGAACCCGAGTTACCAAAAATTTCAACCCGATACCCCACCATATTTAGTATTCGGGTTACTCGGGTTGACCCGAATAATTTTTTTTGACCTGTGTAACCCGACCCGAATAGGCTTAGTCGGGGTCGGGTTTTTTGACACCCTTATCCGTCACTCTCTAAAAAATTGCAATGATAAACATAATGACAGATTTCAAAATATTATGAATTTCTGTCAACCAAACATGCGCAGATATTTAAAATTCCAGAATTTCTAATTCTCAAGAATTTAAATTTTCTATAATTTAAAATCTCGTAATTTCAAATTCAGAAACCAAACGCCACCTAAAAGTGTTAGCAATACCTACCCTTTTGACTTCTGCTACATAATAGTAGTAACCGAATGAGTTATTACTGTTTTACGTCAAACTGGTTCGTTGACCAGTTGCCAAATCCGGTTTCAAGTCGCTTCATTCCAAAACTCAAAAGAAACAACAATTTTTCAGTGGGAGATGATTTGCACACTCTATAATTTGATTGACACACTTTAAAAATGTGTGTTATGTCTATTATACCCCTAATATTTGCACACTTTATTAAATGATGTAGAGGCATAAATGTCAAAATACATGTAATTTAAGTGTGCAATCAATTTGTCGAGTGTGCAAATCATTCCCATAATCATTCCCATTTTCAATTGTTGTAATGATTTGGTCTATTTTCACTTTGACTCCTGCTACCAAAATACCACTTAGAAGGTGATATGTCACGTTATTATTGGGTGGAAAGAGAAAGATAATTGTATATTTGGAGTGATGTTCAACTTTATTTCTACGGAGGTTGAAGATGTATATTGTGAACATTCACTTAATATACGTTCTCATATTACCACAAAGTAGTCTCAAAATTATTTTTTTTATTAGAACGACAAATTATTCAACTTTTAGGTTGATTAGTCTCAAAATTATTTATAGTGGACGGGAGTTGAACCCACGCCTCTTTAGTTGCGGACATTTTTCGAACTAAATACAGTTTAATTGTTTGACATATGCTTAACATTTACTAGCAGGGTACTCGTGCATTGCGGCGGCGGGTACCCTCTAATCAAAACTTTTAGCGTGCAGTATTTTTCGATCACATGTTTTTCACTTTAAGCTTGTCGAGAATCTTAAAGAATAACTTTATCGCACGCTATTTTATATTAAAATGTCAATTGCATGTGCATTACAATGGAATGACGATACGAAAACGGTAGCCTATAGTATTACGAGGTTATGATGATTGACGGCGAAAGGTACTTGTTAAGCAGTAGTTGTTTTGTAATATTCGTCACGATATTATACAACGTGTAAACATAGAGAATCTTCATACTTTATACATCACCTGAAAATTTTCGTACTTTAAGATGTATGATTCTTTTCAATCGAACTTTTTAGCAAAATAATTAGGATTTCACTAAACTATTACTAAAATACATACATAGATGATAAATGTTTTTTGAATATGCAATTTTCAAAATTTTAAATGTTTATAACCAAACAAAAATTTGACATTAAACTTACATTTATGAATGCTTTAAATAATTATGTGTAAAATAATTATTGTTTATAGCATTAGTCATTTGTACATATTGCATATTATTTTGTATTATTTAAAAACTTCATTTTGTCATTTAATGCATGTTGCTTACCAATTGAAACTGAAATATGTAATTGTTAAAGTTTTTGTTTTGTGAAGGCTTGTACAATTTGCTTGTAAAGTTGTACTACTTGATTTTTGGTCTTGGACAAGTTTTGTAACCGACGTGCTATACTAGATTGTACAATGTGCATATAAATATGTATTACTTAAATAAATAATAGGAGATAAATACTAATATCTTTTATATGTAGTATAGATATAGATTATATATCCAACGCAAAACAATGAAACATGACCCAATTTAGAATAAACAACTTTATGTTGGAAATGATGAGGTGGGCGGTAAGGGTTTTGGCCCAAGGCCCAACTTGACTCTCTTGGATCTTCAATACCTAACCTCTCAGTCTCTCACTTCATCCGCATATAGTCCTACATGTTATTGAAGATTATATTGACTATTTATTCTTAATTGGACTTATTTAAAGCTGTTCACACTACATGCCACGGTAGAATGCTTAAATGCTAGTTCAAGTTTAGGAATCACACAAAGAAAACACACGATTTTGTGTTTCTTGAATTTTGGTCGAAAACCCTTATGGTTCTAAGGTTGCTGATCGGTTTTACAAGACAAAAAGGAAAAGAGGGTTTTTCTTTGAGTTTAGGTTTTGCGTGAAGTGGCAAATAATGAATCAAGGGATTCATTATATAGCTTAAACTTACTTGGAGCCCAATTAAACTCTTCCACCTCCTCAAGTTTAGCCAATTGCACAAACAACCCCCCTTCTTTCTTTTAGTTGACCGGCCATAAGCTCCTACAAGGACTTATGGATCGTTTAGGCTTATTAACCATATACTATTCCATTACCAACTATTTCTAAAAGCCTATTAGTTATAAAAACGCGTCTAACGGTATAACTAACGATCGTTAATCATTTCGTGAACTATTAATTAATATAATTAATATATTTACCATAAATGCATTAATTACATTAATAAAACGTTCTCTCGGTGTATACGTATGTGCCCTCAATAAGCTCGCGTATGCCTAGCCGTATAAGTACCAATTAAAACTTGAGCATTACCAATAACTCTATCAAAAATACTAGCACCGAGCTCGTCTTTAGCTCAGGCCACTCAACTTTCTCAAACTCACTAGTTAGTCATGTAAAAAGATGTCTCAAAATTATTGTGTCCATATACAAAATTTACACATCAGCTTAAAATTATAGCACACTATTGGCTCTTCACATCAAATACTCACTCGAACCTTTTATCTTTCCATACAACTCAGTAACTCACTCTCACCATCTGGTGCTTTCTCTAAACCTTATTTTGCAAACTATTTTTTCTTCTATTTATTTTCTACAACTTTAACTCAAACCTTTCATATTTCCAGGCAACTTACTCTCACCCCTTTGGTGCTTTCTTTCGACTTTATTTTGTAAGTTTTTTTATTATCTACAACTTTAACTCAAACCTTTCATCTTTTCATACAAGAGGCGGAGCTATGGCGGGTGGGTGTTGGGCCCCCCCTCATCAGCCCAGCTTTTATACTAAGTAGTCCAAACTCGAAAGCATAAATATCCATTTGGCCCTCTCAAATTCTAAGTTTTAATTACTATGGCTGTAACTTGTAGTGACCGAACAATATATCCTATTGACCATTCTCCGGTTTTACACTATTTATCCACACCCTTCCATTTACACTTCTTTTATAGATAATGTGCAAAAAGTTGTTTTTATACTTTTAGCTTATATATCACTCTCAACTTTATCCAACAAATTAATGTGTCTAGAAAACACTAATTAGATAATAGAGTTTTTTTCTATTTGCATACATATAAGTTACTTAATGGAACGGTGATATATTATAACAACTAAACTACATCCGGAATAACCATAATAATACTTTAATGAAGTTCTTAGTTTAACTATATACTAAAAACTATTTTGTTTCCTTTTTATATTGCTACAGTGATAATTTTTTTAGTCTAATAAATATTATTTTAATTCAACTCTTAGATTTTTTTAATCATTTATTGGTATGTGTATTTGCTACACATTAAGATATGTCTCCCTCCCATCGTCCTACCCATCCTTTCCCACACGTGTCTTCAAAATACATATAGCAATACTAGGTGTTATCAAAACCAATAACATAATACCCACTCTAACTAAATCAAATATAACCCACAGATCGTCAAAGCTAAAAAAATATCTAAATAAGGCATCGGAAGATTCATGTAAGTTGTTTTATCTTGATTGGTGGGGTGCAACTGGGAAGGCCATTTGTTAAAGGTTGGAATTTTTGTAATTTTGTTTTGGATCTTGATGTATATCATGTTAGTAGTTTATAAGAATATGATTTGTTGTTGTATTTTCGTTTTCTCATATGTTCATTGTCGGCTTAATGTATACGTTATTAGGAGACCTAACACCGTATACCCTAAAAGCGACTACCATCAAGTTGGTTGGAACTATTCAACAAATCAGGGATATCAATTTCAACCACCTAACTTCGGTTCTTGGGGACCATACCCACCCATTCCTTACATGAACCAACCAAACGGTATGTTTAATACTAACGGACCCATGAGATATTGGGGACCAAACGCTTGAGTTCTTTTATGCTTTTAGGTATGTATAAAAGTTAAATTGGAACCGGATGAATGGATCAAGGATAATGGTTGTACAAGGCACATGACGGGTAACAATGATCTTTTCTCCACCTATGAAGCCATTAATAGAGGTAATGTGGTGTTTGGTAGTAACACAAAAAGGAAACTCATTGGCAAATGTACGATTACTCACAACTCCCTAACTATTTATGATGTTAGTCGTGTAGAAAATCTAAATTTCAACTTGTTTAGCATAGGTCAAATATGTAATAAAAAGTGCAAAGTAGTTTTTAGTGAAACTGATAGTGAAATACTTAAAGACGCCATTATCATAGGAAGGGGGATTAGGAAAAATGGACTTTATGTATTGAAAATTGGTAACTCACCTAAGGATAACATTTGTCTAACTTCAATAGATGATACTTCGACCCTATGACATCGAAGATTAGGTCACACCAACATGTAACTTATACAATCGTTATCATCTAAAGAGCTTGTTAGAAACGTACTAAAACTAAAATTTGAAAATAATTTTTTTGATGCTTGAAACATAGGAAAACAAGTTCACGTAAGTCATAAGGCTAAAAACATAGTTTCAAATACTAAGTGTCTAGAACTTTTACATATGGACTTGTTTGGTCCGTCGGCCGTCCAAAGTTATGGTGTTGATGATTATTCAAGATATACTTGGACTAGATTTTTGAAAAACAAAAATGAAGCATTGACCATTTTGAAATTTGAAGCAAGAAAATCCAAGTACAAAAAGGTTGTCCCATTGTGTCAATCCGTACGGATCACGGTCGGGAATTTGATAACGAGGTACAATTTAGAGCATTTCGTGATGCTAATGGTATCACTCACAACTTCTCGGCTCCACGTACTCTTCAAGCAAATGGGGTAGTCGAACGTAAAAATAGAATCTTACAAGAAATGAGTCGCACTATGCTTAATGAACAATCAATCCCTTAAAAATTTTGGTGTAATTTCGTCGACACCTCCACCTATATCTTAAATAGAATTTATTTTGACTTTTTCTCGGAAAAACTCCTTACGAGCTTTTCAAAGGTAGAAAGCCCTCCTTAGAGTACTTTAAATTTTTCGGTAGCAAATGCTTTATTCTTAACACCAAAGATTATCTCACTAAATTCGACCATAAATCAACCGAATGTGTATTCCTAGGATATTCCCCCAATAGCAAGGCTTATATAATCCTAAACAAAGAAATCATGAAAGTTGAAGAACCCTTAAATGTAAGATTCGATAAAAGTCCTCCTCCTAAATCATCACCTTTAGTAGATGATGATATAATCGAAAGTCAAATCATAGAAAAACAATTAGAAGAAGTTGAAGACAAGGAAAATGAACCATTAACAAAGAAATAGTCAATATCAAATAAACAAAAGATCATTCCCTAGAGACGGTCATAGGAAAACTTAACGAAAGAACCTTAAGGTCCCAAGTCCAAAATCAAAGCGATTTCTTTTGTTTTGTGTCATCCGTAGAACCTAAAAATGTTAAAGAAGCCATTAAAGATGAAAGTTGGACTATGGCTATGCAAGAAGAATTAAATCAATTGTTAACAAATGATGTTTGGAGTCTTGTTCCACCACCCGAAAATCAAACCATAATTGGTACAAAATGGGTTTTCAAAAACAAATTAGATGAAAATGGTATAGTGTCTAGAAACAAAGCTAGGCTCGTCGTACAATGATACAACCAACAAGAAGGAATAGATTTTGATGAGACATATGCTCTCGTAGCAAGGTTAAAATCTATAAGAATTCTTCTCGCATATGCTTGTGCAAATGATTTCAAACTTTTTCAAATGGACGTCAAAAGTGCCTTCCTAAATAATTTTTATAAATGAAGAGGTCTATGTGTAACACCCCCAAATAAGGTCGCAGCGGAATAATGAGTCCGGGAGCGTTACTTCATAGATCAACAGCACAAGATATGAGAACGACCTCTAAAAGAGTCGTTTAAAATACGATACATTGGATTTATTGAAATTGTTTAATACAAAGCCCTACATACATTTTCTATGTCATTTCTACAATTTAGTGGTAAAATACCTTTTAACATTTTATGCTTATACTAATGTTGCCCTCATCCTTTATTCAAAATTGCCCTTAACCAGATTCTAGTTCAGCATAAAATCCTTTACTTTAATACTACATACATGCAAATAGCAACTAATTGCTGGAAGGAAAATAACAAGAAGTGTCTGGCCCTTTTTAGTTGAAAAGTCACTTTTGTGACTAAAGGTTATTTTTATAACTTTGATCGGTTGATACTCTTATAAGTTCTGATATTGGCTTATATATTGTGTAATTTATAAATAACTAAACATTACATTTGCAAAATGTTCTTAACATGAGTTGTTTTTCTCTACATTACAAGCTCATTTTTTACTCTAGTTATTTTCTCGTTAAACAATACATCGTTGTGCTTTCTTGTATGTTTGACTTTTGTTGATCCCACGCCTTGATCGATTCTTTATGATATAAAGAGTTTGTTACCTTGGAAGAATCCAAAATAACAAAGATTGAGACTTTGTATGTATACCAAAGTGTATGCGGAATCTACACTTTGATACTCTAGAGAAGTTAATTAATGAAACAGTAATGACCACACACAAACAATGAACACAAAACTCACTGCTTCAATATTATAAATAATACGAGTACTCTTGAAGTACTGGGGTTACACACCTTGAAGCTATTACAACTTTTCTCTAAATGTATCTCTAAAAGTTCTAATTTGCACTACACTTGGGATCTCCTTTTATAGAAATACAAGGAGCCCTTTACAAATATATCTGCCTATCTATTAGGATCAGTTACAATTCAAAACTAAACATCCCGAAATATTCTCCATGCATTCTTATCTTCAGTTCATCATCTTTGACCATTTAGCAGTACTAACTCCTTCTACTAGCAGTATTAAGTAACCTTGGCAGTACTAACTTTGTACTGGCAGTACTAACTCCTTTAGTACTGTTGGCAGTATTAAGTCATATGAAGATTTATTCCTAACAATCCTCCCCTAAACTTGTGATTGTCCTTCAAATCATCAAGTTTCTTCTGAATAAAATCTTCTAGTCTTCTTTTTCTGCTAATGATTCTTTCAAACAATTCTGTCACTTCTGCACTTGAGATCTTATGAATCTGAGGAGTTCAAATGCCTGGGAACTCTCATGATCTACCTCCAATTTTCTACTTAACATCTTTGTCAACATCTCTTGGCTTAAGGGATACTTCTTTTCTGTCAACATATGAATTGCCAATCCATTGTCCATCAACAAAATATGGATACCACAGAAATCACATAATCTCCAGCTTAAAAGATTGTATTCATGTTGATCTCTCCAAATCTCATCATCTTTATCAGGCTCAAACAAAGTATGTAGATCTCCCCAAAGCATCAGATCAAAACCTTCTGGACTTGAAGCACTATACCTATTCTTGACCAACCTGTATAATTCTTCTACATCCAGTCTATCAAAATCTTCAAGCATTTCACTCAGTACCTTATAATTCTTTGAACTTCCATCACCTCTGAAAACTTGATAGTACATGAAAGTCTCTGTCAACACACATGTCTTCCAATCCACAATAGGAAACTTTGTAGATATAGATTCAACCTCTATAGGAGCCTCTTCTCTTGGTACTATGTCCAAAAATCCTTTGAGTTCATCTTTCTCAGCATCTTCTTCTAGCTTTTGTCTCTTCCTTGTGCTTTTTCTAGGAATGGACTTCTTTCTCTTTGCTGCTGGTTCTTTGACACCTTCTTTCAATGCTTCTTGTGTTTCAGACTCTTCTTCCACAACCTTTTCAGGAGACTTTTCTTTTGCAGGAGACTTCTCAGGAGATTTTTGAGGAGACATTTGCTTTCCACTTCCATGCTCTGTATCCATTGGCTCAATCTTTTGATTAAAATCCCAAATCTTTTCAAAGATTGGCCTTATGTCATTGTAAGACATACCCTTGAAGTTACTGATCTTGTAATTCCCTTGGTTCTTCAAATATTTGATCATATTTCTTCTAGCTTGGGCAATTGTCTTTGGCTTCATTTTTAGAGAATGATATCTAATGACTGAAGGATCATTCCAGTCAATCTTCTTTGTAGTCTTAGCTTCATCCATAGCTCTTTTCCTTTCTTCTTCATCCCACTGCCTAGCAATTTCTTCATCTCTAGCAATTTGAGCTCTTTGTTCCTCATTCATTTGCTCTTCAAGTCTAATTGCTTCAGCATAACTTAACTTTTCTTGTTCAAGATCCTTATTAGACTTCTTCTTAGGCTTCTCTCCTCTATCATATGGCTTTTCCTTTATCTTTCTTGATCTTTCTCAGCACTTCTTCTTGAATATGTAACAGTTCCTCCACGCAGTTACTAAGGGTTTTTACCGCAGCGTACTAAGTATTGGATCTTCTTCACTTAGCAGTACCTTTCTTCAAACCTAGCAGTACTAAACTTCATCACTTGATTTTCATCAGCCCTCTGATTTTGAATGACTTCAGTTGGAGTCACTTCTTGAATAAATAGTTCAGTGTCAGTGCTTGCTTTTTCTTGAACCTCTTCATCAAATAACTTCCTCCCCTGTTTGGAAGAATCATCTTCAAAGGCTTCATCATCAGAAATAACAACCCTAGTTTGCTTCCTTGCTTTCCCAATCTTTATCTGAGACTCTAGCTTCTTGACCTTGAGAATAAGCTTGGTATAAGCAGAACAACTTGTAAGGTTTTCTTTGTCTTCAACAAGATCAACTACTAAAACTCCAATCCTGTCAGAAAGAGTGGTAACTAAATTCATCAATTCTTGAAGTTTCAAACTACCCTCATCACTTCCATGTGAGTGAACAGCATGGAGAGGTAAGTCATGGGGTATAGGACCTTGGTGTTCTGGTCCAGGTTGGGATGGTGATAGTTGTGTAGGTGAGGGTTGAGTAGGTGAAGGTTGAGTAGGTGATGGTTGTGTAGGTGATGGTTGAGGTGACTGTGAAGGTGTAGGTGAAGATGAAGATGTGACTCTAGAAGGTGAAGTTGAGGGTTCAGTATCATCTAACATAGTGGGAAATAGAGCAACCTCTTGGCCTGAAAATCCCTTAGTAGGCCGCTTCATATTGCTAAACACCTTCATGGTTAGAGAGGGAACATGATAGGATCTAGTATGTTGTTGAAACTGGTGTTTCTTCATATCTAGGCATATCTGTATAAACCTAGGGTACATCAAAAACTTATGGGGACTAGTGATATTAGACACCATGTGCTCAAAGATCATCCTAGAAAAGTTAAACTTCCTATTGGTGGCAAGGCATATGACAGCAGCTGCAATATTACTACTAAACTGCTCCCAAGCAGTCTTCTTTGGGCTTAAGCAATGGAGAATATTATGAATAAGAAACCTCCATTGAGGTGAAAAGACACCTTTTTGAAAGGTTAACTTATCTGAGTCAGTATGATAGCCCATAAGCTCCAATTGCTCAAAGATCTCTGTAGTTGGAAAAGAAGTAATCAATAATAGCATTTATCATGACTTTACCATTTTCATCAGTAGAAGCCTCAGCAGACCTCCAAAATTGTTTGATAAAGGATACACATACCTCTGGCTTCTTAGTGAGTGCATAGTAAATGTGACTTCGAGTGATGAAATCTATGATCTGATGAAACCCTGCACTTCCCGTAGATTTTTCCAGAAATGCTACCATGTTATGCTTGTCACAAAAATCCAAACTTGCCATGAGTAAAGTTGTGAGGAATTGAGTGGGATATGATCGTGTATGTAAGTATGAGGGCTGGAGAAAGTTAATTGCAATTTAATAGAGAAAACAGAGAGATAATAGTTGACCAATATTAAGAAAGTTGAAGTTATCGTGAATAAAGCATATGAATATATAGTTGATCCACGAAAGTCCAATTGGTCAAACCCCTATTCCATAGGTATTTGGCGGAAATATCTCAACGGCTCTATTAATATGAACTTAAGGAATCTTGCAAAAACACTACCAACATAACATAGAAAGAAGCACTCCCCACACTTGGGTTATAAAATATCACACTCACTTATTAATCAAGAAAATAGAAAGAAGAAAAGACACGGGTTGCCTCCCGAGAAGCGCTTATTTTTGTTCACCGAGTCTTGAGCCTAACTCGATCCCCTCACACTTAAACGGGTCAAAGAGGATAGAAATGGAGAAACGGGACATCCAAATGAGGAATGTCCCCTCCAAAAATCATCATCGGGCTCTTAGAAAAATTAGAAATGATTTTGCCCCGATGAGATAAGAGAGGAGAAATGAGAATATCAGGATTGAAAACTTTGTCCTCATTTTCGGATGAAAACGAAAGCAAAAGGTCAAACACTGGACAAAGGGTGGGTTGGGTAGGTAAAAGATTAGACATAAAAACATCGTGTTCAGAAATGTCACCCACCACTTTGTTAGTAACAACACCCGTATCGGGCTTAAAATTAAAGCAAATCTCAACATCCGGTGGTTCTAGAGGAGGACGAGAAGGTGATAGATCATTAAAATGATCAAGGTTAGATGACTCATTTTCGGGAAGGGGAAGGGAATCATTATTAAGAAATTCTTCAAGAAAATGAATATCCCCTTCTGAGTCATAATCGTCATCCTCAATGCCCGGTGGCATCGAGTCATTGGAAGCAAGAAATAAATCGATCTCCTCCATAAGAGAGTCACTATACTCAACGAGGATAGTAGATGGAGAGAAAGACTCAAAAATCGTATCAGCAATTTCTAAATTAAGTTCTTCCGGCGGTCGTGGAGATGAATTATCATACAACAAATTACTCAACAAGACGGATTTACTTTCACCACTAGAACAAAGTTGGCTTACCTCCATTCCCGTGGAATTGGATTGATATGAGCGAGTTCACCGGAGAACTCCTCGAGAAGATAATCAAACTTAGGTGAAGAATCAATTAAAATATCATGGTTAAGCAAAGATTCGATAAGATTAGACTCGGCATTGAAATAATGCGGATCAATCTTTGGAGAAATGATTTCTTCATCAACAAAAAGATGGGTCAATAATTTAAATTTTCTTTTGGAACGTTCCTCATCAGAAAGTGTACACTTCACACTTAGAGTGAAAATCCATCGTTTAGAATCAAAGAGAGGATTCGAGAAAGTCGTAAAAGATTCATCATTAACGGGCACATCACACTCACTTTCTTTATCGGAAGTAACCTCGGACTCACTTGATTGGGAACAAGTTCTCAACCTAGACTTTATTAATTCTCCGATTCCTTTCAGGAATAGCGTCAAGATCTCGTCCCCCATACTTAGAGCGTACCAGGTTTCCTTGGTTGGTAAATCTGTGTGATAGGAATGATACTCCTCGTCATCATCGTAGCAAATTGGAAATTCTTCCAAATATCGATCTTTAGCCGGTTGCTCTTCCGCAATTCGCTTTTCTTCTTCCTTCTTTGCATAAATTTGGACCAACCCAAAATCACATAAGATTCATTTGCTCCAAAGCTTGTTTTGAGAATGAAAGGTCATTTGAACAATTGAAGAATGGACGATTGATGGTATATAGAGGGGTTGAGTTTGTGTCAAGCCGAAAGGAATTAGAATCATAGCAAGAATTTTGCTCATGATAATAGTCTTCATTCATTGGTTGACATTGGTAAGTTTCATGAGGACCCCCGCAATTTTCACAACAAAGATATTGTTGTTGAAAATCATGAAAATCTTGCGGGAAATTAAAGTCTTGATTGTAACACGGTTCCGGATAGATAAACGGAACTTGAGGTGTACAATAGTGACCATAACGAGCATCGTTCCCAGAAAATTCACAAGAATACATATAAGTTTGTGAGTTGGTCGAAAACGTTAGTAGAAATATCAACAAATGTTGGGTTTTGAAGCGTATGTAATGAAATTTCTTTCGTAATAGCACATCGGATCAAAACTTGGCAAAAGTTAGTGGAGCTCATCAATGGTTTGATTCATTGTACCGGATTAAGAGCTAATCAGAGCTTCGTTGGACATTATAACCATATAAGCAACCGTTCCCACAAGACTTGCAAGTACTTGTTAAACAAAAAATTCCATCATAACGAACCACCACACATGTAACAACAATATGATGGTTAATTTGTAGGAGGAACTTTGCGAGAATTTTACCGAGGTCTTGATAGCAGACAGGCTCTTGAGTGCACTAACAACGTTAAGTGGTAGTGAATGGATGACTCGGAAGTGTTTAGAAATACGTTTTTATCAAGAAATGGTGATACCAACCTTCATTAAAACACTTTCGCACAAAAGCACAAGGTCGACAATATAGACCATCAACCGGATCTCCACAAGTTGCACAATTCTGAGGGGGTTTAGGAACAAGAATCTTGTCTTCAAGACCTCCTTTTGAACAACAAAAGTCTGCAGTGTACAAAGATCCACAAGACGAGCATTCTTTAATCGAGAAGAGGGGATTCAAACGATGATCGAGTGACGCCATATGAATTAAACAATATAGAGGGTTAAAAAGAAAGAATTAAATGGATAAGAGGGTAAAGGAGAATATTTTTAGATTTTGAAAATAATACATAAGAAAAGAAATAAAAATAAGAAAGAAAAATATTTTTGGTATTTATAAAATTTTTTTTTATATAAAAGAAAATAAAATGGAAATAAAAATATTTTTGGATTTATTTTTATTTTTATATATATATATATTTATTTTAAAAGAAAAGGAAAAATAAAAATAAGAAGAACTTTTTTTTTTGATTTTTATATATTTTATAAGAACAAAAATAAAATTTCCGAAGAAAGGATCTTCAAGGCTCGAACACGAACAATCCCGTAAAAATCGCTACACCTCTCCCCGGCAGCGGCACCATTTTGATATAGCCGTTTCACAACGCGTATCAAATAAACCCTCAAATATATTATATATATTTATAGAAAATACATATACGTATACTTAAGCAAAGTATCATACAAATTATTCTTAGGAAAGAATAATAAGTAATCAACACGGGTATCGTTTTCCTCGGCGAGAGGTGAATGGAAATTTACGTTCAAGTTGTAAATCGAGCTTGATTGTCATTCAAGTTTTTTGGTTTTTGGTTTTTAAACATTTAATATACTAAAAATTTAAACTAATATTAATTCTAAGATTAAAAAACTAAAATATTAAAGCTAAAATGATCTAACGATATAAATGACAAATATGAGCTTACTAAGTGACGTGAAATGTTCCTTAAGTGCGGGCTTAGGTTTAACGAATTAAAATCCTTAGAAAACAAGTTTTAAGAAATTAAATGACAAGTAAAGTAAAATGCTTTTTAAAATAAATGACAAGTATTTAAATTGCATTAAAAGTAAATGACGGTATGTAAATTGACTATTAATTTTTTAAACCTTTTTTAAAACCGCACTTAAATTCCAAATCACTAATCACTTAACAAACATTAATTAAACTACTGACTAAGCATAATGACCAAATAAGCAAAACAAAACATTTTATACTAAAGCTACACTAATTAATTAAAAAAGGGTAGAAAATGGAACCGAATTAAAGAGCCGCAAATAAACGATAACCACCCGATTTAATAAGCTAAAGAAAATATTTAAATTCTTTCTAGCTTATTAAATCCTTAAGCTCCGCGCCTAATGAGTTGACCGGTACCAAAGTTAAAATAACACAAACTGTTAACTTATAACTATATTTGCAATTTTCAAAATCTGTTTAACAATTTGCAAAGGCCCAACTTCAATTACTCAAAACAAACAAAGGCCCAAACAAATTAACGTGGCCCAATAGTTAATGAAACAAACTAAACCATAACCTAAACTAGCACAGGCCCAAATTACCTTTTATACTAAACATGACCTATCAAATCAAATCAGACGCAAGCAGGATTATTTTTTTTAAGACTAAGAGATAAGCTAAACAAGATAAGCTACAAAGCCTAAATAAGCCACTATAACAATAAGCTAGCAATAACTTCTTATATCGACAAATAACGAATAATCATTTTAAATGAGACCTACGCCTATAAGCCAAAATACGAATCAATAAGCTACGAGGTAAGCACACGAAATAAGCTAAAGAGAATCTACTTGAATCGAATTAAGAAAAGAAAAGAGAAAAGAAAACTAAAACCAAATAAGCCGAAGCTTATTTGATTATATGAGCTCAGATCTAAGTCGAATAAGCTATATTATAGCTTACTCGAGTTCTGGAAATAGGCTACAAAAGAAAATAAGCAATCTAAGCTTATTCATAAATAATCCAAACCGAAAGCTTATCGAAGAACTTATTAGATCAAGCCCTAAAGAAATAAGCTTAAAAATACAATAAGCTATGAAATTATTTATTTTATTTCCATCTTAATTCTGATAAAGCCAGAAAAATAAGCTCAGAAATCGATCTTGAGGAGAGGAGCAAATTTACGAAATAAGCTAAGAAAAAGAAAAGAAAAGAAAAGACAATAAGACAAAAGAATAAGCTAGGTAACCTCAACAAATATCGTCATTATCATTAAAATAAGCAGTTACAATAAGCTCAAATAAGCTAAAATCTAACTATAATAAACTTTAAAATAAAATAAGCTAAACTAAACCTATACTAAACTAAAAACTAACTAACTAAAAATAAGGGGGAGTTAGATCCCTTTATAGCCAAAAGTGAGGGGTGATTTATGTCATTTCTTCTCTCCACCACCTCTAAGTCTAAGCCAATCATTGTCCATTCTTCTCGTACCTCAGATCGCCAACTTTGCATAGATAGATCCATCGGTGTTCTTGTGACACGTGGACATTCAATTAGCTTACATCAAACGCACTCATTTTTAGCCATTTGATCAATTTGCTGAGAAATGAATTGCAATTTGAATTGTGTAACTTAGTTCCGCCACATGGCATAATATTACTCGTCCCTTCATCTCATAGTGCTCAGGCACGTGTGGTAGTAGAATTAATTTGCATGCACATGATATGACATCATGCCTGCATCACTCCATATTAATAATAGAGAATTTATTTTGGGCTTATGCAATAATAGGCTGGCCCAGCCCATAAAATGGGTTACGGGCCGGCCCAATAAAATCCGAGGGCACTGTTGGACTCGAAATCTCGTGCTCTTTCCACTGGTATGCTCGGAGACTATTCACGACTTCATCTTAGCTTTGAGTAATAATTAAACTTGACCAAATTAAGCCCGATAATTCCTATTTTTGCACCGTTTTTAATCCTTTTTACCTGCAAGACATAAAAAATACCAAACAAACATATATGCACAATAATTATCCATATTTTAGTATTTTTAGTCTGATTAATAGTGTTTTACGGGGTATAAAAGATGTGTGTTTTAGCACTCATCAAATTCCCCCACACTAAGCCATTGCTAGTCCCACACGCAATGTAAATAAAACAATACCCGAAAATAAATAATTTTATCCCCTTTTAACTTATAGATAATAAATAAATTTTACCTGTATTACCTATTGTCGCTCACATCTCACAATCAAACAAGAAACAGAAAAGGTCCTTAAAGGTCAAAAAATCGTTTATTTTGCAAGCACCCGTCATGTGTTGTCTCACTGTTTGTGTGTTAATTGTGTGTATTATCTATAGAGAGAATTGCGCATCTCTAGACCGAACATTGTGTGTGTGTGTTCGTGACAATGTGTGAGAAATGTGTTTTTGTGTCTCGCTCTGAAGAACTGAGAATTCTCATCGAAATATAGACAAAGCACAAATAGTGTCAAATGGATAAAATTCATCGTCTCGGCTTTCACCTCTCCAGCCAAGCTTAAAACAAGATCATTGTAAAATACAAGTATATGATGCAACACTACTCATAAAAGCTACTTGTGTTACTTACTTTTCCTCCTTATTCCTTAATTTTTGTATCTCAAGATTTTATTATTATTATTATTTGTGGACAACTAAATTATGCCCTTATTAATTTAAGTATCTTAAAACCTGTTTTATACCACAATTAGTTAGAAATCCTTTCCTAAATATACCAAAAATTATATTAATAAATACCACAAACCTTAACTGCAAGTGTGTAGATGGGTTTGCTTTATGTTTTTGGTCATTTAACTGCCTCTCCGATGTGTGAGTGTAGTACTCTCTACAAATTGGTGTTTTCTCTGATGTCCGGGTATAGATGAAAGCTGAAATGTGACTCCTCGTGCCATGCGGGCTTGTTGATTTTTTCATAGAGACTGTGGAGGTGAAGGTTTAGATAGATTAAGGTATGATGTGCTGATTTATGACGTTTGCCCACCCATAGAGTTTGATACACATCAGTGTGTCTATAGCCTAGTCACACACACAAGTGTGTGTCCGCCTTACTCTCTATAGAGGTTGCGACGTCGTCGTCATTTCACCAATAGATTTGATGTTGAAGAACCAGTAAGATGAGAGAGAGTGTAGAACGCGATATGGATGTGCAAGGGGGTATTTTTGAACATATATATAAGTGTGCTAATTATGTCACGCTCGCGCGCACAAAGGTAGGTATTGTTGATCAGGGCGTAGCTAGAGGAGCCAAGAGGGAAGATTTGGTTTGTGTGTTTGGACTAGGACTTGGACAGTTGTGCTCGAGAGCGTAGTGTGTGTGGTGCGCGCGCGGGGTAGAGTGTTGTTGTCTCAGGGAGAGTAGTAGATACGGATATGGGTTGGTTGTTCGCGTCAGAGAAGAGTGGTATGGTTGTAGTGCGGGTGTGTGTGTGTGGGACGTGTGGGATTGTCGACAGGGGTTATGGGACTCGCGCCGAGAACTAGGTGTCACGCAGAGAGAGAGAGTAGATCAGAGAATGGTGTCATATAGAGATCGATGCAGACTTTGGGGGGGTATTCTTGTGTGTGTTTGTAGTGGGGGGTGTGATAGTTCCTTCTTAATACGTGCGATGTAATGCAGTGGAAAGACCGTTAGCTAAAGCTATATATCTTAGAGAAAGAGTGCTCTTTTGGGGTTTGGTGTCAGAGCGATTAACTGACGCGCGCCCCCTAAGTGGGATCTATGATTAGCTAGTTGATAGATTGTATGTGTAGTTGATGTCAAATTAGATGTCTGGGAAATAGTCGGGATCGACATATCTATAGAGGGTTGCACTTTAATTTTTTAGTCCATTCCGTTCAAACTTAGATCTTATTGCCCGTAGTAACTGGGGTGAGGGTGTTCGATGTATTATCGGTATGGCTGTGTTAAGAAGATATTTTGTCTCGAATGTGATCGTTGTGCGTTGAGAGATACTTGTTCAAGTTTCCATATGGGAATGAAAATTTGACTTTTTGTGGACGTGAGAGTAGCAACGGTTGAGTGAATCTCGGGTTGACAGTTATCTCATGTTCAAAGCTCAAGGTATATAGAGTACATGGCAAAAGGATGCCAGGTCTTTTTGGCACAGATATCCGCCAAGAAAGAGGAGGACAAGTCAGAAGGAAAATAAATAAAGGACGTACCAATCGTCCAAGATTTTCCTGAAGTATTTCCCGAGGACTTGCCAAGTCTTTCTCCGGCTCGACCAGTGGAATTCCAAATCGACTTAATTCCAGGAGCAGCACCCGTAGCTCGAGCACCGTACCGATTGGTTCCATCCGAAATGAAGGAATTATCAAAACAATTACAAGAGCTTTCTGACAAAGGATTCATAAGGCCTAGTTCCTCGCCTTGGGGAGCCCCGGTCTTGTTTGTCAAAAAGAAGGATGGGTCATTCAGGATGTGCATTGACTACCGTGAATTAAATAAGCTGACAGTGAAGAATTGTTATCCACTCCCGAGGATCGATGATTTATTTGATCAACTCCAGGGATCCAGTATTTATTCGAAGATAGATCTAAGATCAGGATATCACCAGCTTAAAGTACGAGAGCAAGATATTCCAAAGACGGCATTTCGAACTCGGTATGGCCATTACGAGTTCCAGGTTATGCCATTTGGACTGACAAACGCACCTGCGGTATTCATGGACCTCATGAACCGAGTATGCAAACCTTACTTGGATAAGTTCGTAATTGTCTTCATCGATGACATACTTATTTATTCAAAAGACGAAAGGGAGCATGAAGAACACCTTAAAGTAATTTTGGAATTGCTTAAGAAGGAGAAGTTGTACGCAAAGTTTCAAAATGTGAATTTTGGATTCCGAAAGTATAATTTCTCGGACATGTCATTGATAGTAGAGGCATACATGTGGACCCGGCCAAGATAGAGTCTATCAAGGATTGGGCATCTCCAAAGACACCAACGGAGATCCGCCAATTTCTAGGTCTTGCTGGTTACTATCGAAGGTTCATTGAAGGATTTTCGAAGATTGCTAAGTCAATGACGAAACTTACTCAGAAAGGAATCAAGTTCGATTGGGGAGAAAAGGAAGAGAACGCTTTCCAATTGATAAAGCAGAAGCTGTGCAGTGCCCCAATTCTAGCTTTACCTGAAGGGAGCGAAGACTTTGTGGTATACTGTGATGCATCACACAAGGGCTTAGGTGCTGTGTTAATGCAGAGAGAGAAGGTGATTGCCTATGCTTCTCGACAGTTAAAAGTTCACGAGAAGAACTACACCACTCACGATTTGGAGCTTGGATCGGTAGTGTTTGCCAAGTAGTGTTTGCCACTAAAAAATATGGATTACACATCTATACGGAACCAAGATGCAACCGTATTTCACACGACCAAAAAAGCCTACAACACATACTCCGATCAGAAGGAGCTTAACATGAAGGCAACGCCGTTTGCTAGAATTACTGATGACTAAACGATTGTGATATTCGTTATCATCCAGGAAAGCAAACGATGATCCGATTCGCTGAGGCCGTAAAGAACGATTGATCCATAGCGGTTCGAGCCGTTAGTTTATGACAATTAGGTTTTGGAAATCTCCAAACGAATACTATAACTCAGATCGAAGCCAGAAACCGGAGAACATCATAAATGAAGACGTAGGTGGTATGATCCGAAGGTGATATACCAAGGAAAGATTGAACCACGTGCCGATGGGACACATGCTACACAAGCAGGAGTTGGATACCTTCTATGGAGACTTAAATCCGTGATTATGCACGAATCCCACAAGTCAAAATACTCAATCCATCCCGGTTCCGAAAAAGATTACCAAATGTGAAGAAATTTATTTTGGTGGCCAAACAATGAAGCTAACATTGCCACGAATAGTAAGCAAATGACCTGACAATGTGCAAGGTCAAGCCGGAACAACCAAAGGCCATCAGGTTGCTAGTAAAACTAGAAATACCCGAGTGGATTGGGATAATATAAAATGGAATATATCACCAAACTTCCTAAGTCGGTCACAAGGTTTCAACAACCAACTGGGTGATTGTGGATCGACTACAAAATCTGCTCATTTCATACCCATACGGGAAAAAGATTAACCTTGGATAAATTGTCGAGGTTGTACTTGAACATGATAGGTGGGCAATACACGGGAATATATGCCTCAAATTATCTGTGATCGTGGTGGAATATTTTAAACTTCAAAATTTCTGAGATCATTTCAAAAAGCTATGGGACGGATATTATCATGAGCACTGCGTATATCCAGAACTGACGGCCAGAGCGAGAGGACCATTCAAACTCTCGAGGACATGCTACTGCCTGCTGTGATTGATTTTTGGCAAGGCTGGTTAAACATTTGCATTGGCCGGAGTTTTTCATATAACAACAGTTCCACGCTAGCATAAATTGCCGTGCCCATATGAGTCACTGTTATGGTCCCCGAAATTGCCGAACACAACAGTGTGTTGGGGCCGAGGTTGGGGAAGCCACAACTGACTGTCCCAGAATAATCCAAGAAACGAACGGAAACGATCGTCTGATCAAGCAAAAGGATGCAAGCCGTCACAGGATCGACAAAAGAGCTACCCGTCGGAGCGAAAGCCGATGGAGTTCGAAGTGGAACAGAGTTATAATATATTTTGAGGCGAATATGGTGAGTGGATTGAGGGGGGGTGGGGTGGAGCTCAAGGTCTCACCCGAAAAGGAGTCGACGGTTACGGTAAGCGGGGAAAGCTGAACCCGAGGTATGTCGGACCTTTCAAATTATTAGCAAAAGTTGAAAGGTTCCTAAGCTGGAACTTCCCAAGAGTTTGAGCAGAGTTCACCACACTTTCCATGTATCAAATCTTAAGAAATGTATACCCGACGAACCATTAGTCATGCCGGTAAGAAGAATTCATTTGACAAAAGTCTCCAGTTTGTGAAGAGCCCGTTGAAAACATAAACGGAGACAAGACATTGAACGAGCCGGTACCACTGGTTAAGGTTCCTGAACTCTCTAGGCGGGCCCGAGTTCACCAGGGAACGTGAAGATCGTTCACAATAATTAACAAAAATACCCACAACTCTTCACAAACCGGACTTCGTCATCCACTACAAGGTCTTAAGCTTTGAGGACAAAGCTCTTTTAACGGGTGGAGACTGTAACATTCTCATTTTCGTTGTCATTGAACGACTAATATTAATGATCACTATTATTATTAGTCCCGAATAACGCATTTACATTTTAGAGTTTATCTTTTAAAAGCTAAACCGCTAGAATAGAAAATAATGCAATGAATGTAAACGGTCACCAAATAAATTAAGGGTTTGCATCAACCCAAGTAAGAAATAATTATTTTGAGAATAATTATGTAATGTTTGGCGTATTTTATTTTTATTGTCAGTAAAGGGGGTTACATTCGCGATATAAATACATTTGGACGCACCGGTAATACCTAGACTTACCTAGACTCAAACCAAGTACCCACTTGAAACCTAAACAACAAATTTAATCAAGTTTGTTGTTTATATCCCACTAAATGCGAATGTGGGCAAGAAACATGTATAAAAATCCCCCCCCCCCCCCGGGGGGGGGGGGGGGGGGGGCCCCCCCCCCCCCCCGTCCTTTGGTGATTTAGTTACTAGCAAATCTCCCTAATGATCCTTAGCAAGTACATGTACATCCTTGTTTCATTAAATATGGGTACTAATGGTCCCCTAATGATGCTTGACACAATGGTAATTCTAACACTTACTCTTCTCTTGCTCTCCTTGTGTCGCGAACTAACAAAAAGACACAACCACATAAGATTTCCTAAGCTAACTCAATCTGTACCCAACTACCTAATTAATACATGAACCATGTTGGTTTAACAAAAACCATGTGTATTAACTATAACCCCATCAAAAACCACCTCTAGGACACGATACGGTTTGTGTATATGGATTAGGAAAAGTAACTAAGCACATTCCCTATAAATACACACTCACAACTACACTTAACAAATTCTAAACTCTTAACACTCTCTACTCAAGCTAAGAACCATTCTTTCCTCTCCATATCTTCGGTTCACAAGTAAACGAGCCCTACTCGACCCACATTGGTCACTAAGGATTTAAGGAAACCCTTAAGATCACTATAAAAGGGTGTCAGAACACTTTCACAAAACACCGCTAGAGACTAGGAATACGAGCTTTGAAGGCTTAGGGTATCGCACGTATTAAGTATAAGGGTGTCGGGTTGTCTCTCTATCCAAAAACCAAAGCTAAAGGACATGTAAGACATGCTAAAGCCTCCTTACGTGTTGTCTTTCATACTCGTATTCCATTAATTGATCCTAGTTTCCGCTTATGATTCGAGTTTAAAACTCAAAGTTACGTGAAACATGCATGGTTCGACCCATGCATGGTTCACGCACACTTTCATGTCACAAAACCACCTTGTGTGGTGTCCAATGCAAAAATTAACTACAACGAAACTGAATGTGGTAATTACAAACGTGAGGTTGTGGGAAACACAAGTTTAAATCTTTAACGAACGTTTTGCATAACGGGTCCCGCTTAGAAAATGCTAGACGCGTTTGTTTTAGTGCTAGACAATTTAAGCAAGAACCATATAACACATTAATAAATATTTCGGGACCTAAACGTACCCAACCATAAAGGCTAGAACCCCTAACCAGCCTTAACCGAGCCCAAACAAGGCTAGCGAGAGCTTATTACATAAGCCACGCTTATAACATAGCCACCGAGCCTAATCTCGAATTGGAAGTGCTCAAGTTGTTAGTATGGGCCTTTACTTTATTAGACACCCAACCGAGATCCCTAAATGGGCTTACTTAGCCTATTTTGCGAGTCCAATAAGAGCATATAAGCTCACATAACTCTATAACAGCTATATTGGTAAAAAAACATACCTCAGCTTATACAAGTTAAAAAGGAACTTACTTGACTCAAATAATGTATAATGGGCCAAGCCCTAACCTCTAAAACTCATTCGACTCTATCGAGCCCAATAGGCCCAACAGCGGGCTTATTAGCTTATCGAATAAGCAAAATAAGCAAACCGACCTCCAAAGTGCTTATTAAACCTAAGTGAGCTTAATGGACTCGAATGTACCCAACAAGACCATTTAAGAAACTTAGATTTTGAGTAGAAACTCTATAGCTTAGAAAAGGTATAAACACAGTTTTATAAATAAAAGTAAATCAAGGTGGACATTTATAAATCTCGCCCTGGCCTTAACAGGCCAAACCGGCCCAAAAAAGGACCTTATAAGCTTATTGTGAATAAGATAAAAAGAAAACAGAATTATTGGGCGTAATTAGGATAGAAAATAAGCAAAAATGTTTAGAAAACCCTTAAGGTTCTAATCGGGTTGAGCTAGTTGGGCCCAGTTAAGCCCAATAAGCCACGAAATAAACTTCCATAAGCCTCCACCGAGCTATTTTAGCTTAACAGCCCAGTGATGAGCTTATTTAAAAGGCTTTCGGACTTATTTAAATACATATTGGACCTTATGGTAAGTTAAAAAACGGACCATTAACGGATCCCAATAAGGCCGTTCAAAAAGTTTTCAATAATAAAGCACGAATGTCTTATTTATAAGCCGAAATGCTATTTATTAGACCGGAAATGGCTTGGTTGTCTTATATAGACTAATAAGACCAAATACCACTTGTCGGGATTTAATTGAGTTGAAAATGCGATTTTTACAAAGTCGGGGACTAAAACTGAAATTTCCGAAACCTAAGGGATTTGAAATGTCACTTTTCGAAATACAAAAACTACAGGGACTGTTTGTGAAACATTTGTGGAAACTAGTATGAAAGTGTAACAATAAAAACCTAAACTATCTCTTTGTAAACTTAAAGACCAAATTTTCGTTCAATTTTCTCAAAACTAAAAGTTTAAAATAAAAACTATGTTAATTTGTAAACCTAGGACCTAAAAGTGAAAATATTAGAAACATAAGGGTATTATATAGAAACCAAAATGAAATAGATAAACACTTGAAAATTCGGTCGAACACTAAGAGTTCGGACATCGAACGCTTTTATAACGAGTTAATAAATAATGTATAATTATTATAATGCTCGAATTTAACGTTTTCTGAGAACCATCGAGATCCATAAGAACCATGATCGTGTGCATCAACATCACCACTAGTGATAGACGGTATATATAAACTTAAAATGGAATTTAGTTTATACAAAGGAGTCGTTAGTTTAAATTGTAAACTAAAGACTTGGAACCGTCACTTACTTAGTGTACTTAACCGAGTGATCCCCAACCTACCTGGATACTTGTTATCATTCAGAGACTCACCGGCTAAGGGAGTTCCATAGCCCCATGCTTAACAATTATTTAAATGATTTACATAAATTTGTGGCAGAGCCTTGGGTGATACATGCTTTGTTTTACAAACTGGACGAAAGTGTACATTTTAGCCATGAATACGGTTTGCCTAAGTTACCATAACCCCTTTTATGATGTCCTGATCATGGACTGTAATGCAAAGATGTGAGTTGGGAATAACAATGTGCGGTGCGCGAATGTTATGGATAGATCTATTAGGGATTGACGATCCCCGTTCGGGTGACTAGCTATCACTGGGAACGAACGCATACCATGTCGAATCTGGGATGTTGCAGGGTTAGCACATCATTCACGGACACCTGTTGGCAAATTTATATTTGCATTCATACATGTCTAGCTTCGGTGTCATGAGCTTAGAGAGAACGTAAATACTTGTTATGAAGTTTTCATTGTTGCTATAATCATGCACATGGAAGTCCTGGCGGTCCCTACCAATTAATTTACCTAAACCTATGAATTCACCAACTTTATGTTACGTTTAAGCATGTTTTTCAGGTCAATAAGGCACGAGTGCAATGATACATTGGGGTGGTCAATAATTTAAGAAGTCAACACAAAAGATTCGGGGTCTTATTATACACTTTAGGTACAATTTGTAAAAACCCGGGGAAAATCTTTATCTTATTTTTTGAAACTATTTGAAGCTATGAGCTTAAAGTAACAAAACATTAATTTTTGTTAATCCAATGTATCTTTTTCAACATGACAAACGTTTAGTAGTCTTTCCAGATCTTGTAGCAATTGACCCAATAAAGTAACGCCTCGATATTCAACATTACCCGCTGCATACTCAGATTTGGAGGGTGTTACAACTAAGATTGAGCTAACACTCAGGAACACTCACAACAAGGTGTTAGTAATGACGTCATAGGGTAAGCATTAGAAGGCGTTAAGAATTAAAAAGAAACTGTATGGATAATGTGCTAAACAAAGAAGCCCCTCCACACCACAAAAGGCAGAAACCGGAGTAATAACATATGCAGTACAAGTATTACAAGTTGATTGCTGACATTGAAAATGACATCATGGACCCATGAATGCAATGCACATTAAACCTCCCAGCCATTCGAGTTTCCTCTTAAAAAGAAAACTTGTCTCATATTGTCACTGAGTATACACAACGATATCTATTGACATCTCATTCCTGAGATTGTTGTATATTGAATAGGTGGCAATCTTCTCCAGCCTCCGCGTACAAAACCAGAGAATGCACTAATTCGAGTCCTAGAGCCAAGAGATCAATCAAAATCTCGTTAGGACACATTCCATTTCAAACACTTGTTGAACATCATCAGTTTCACAAGCTGTTATCAAGAGTCCTACGCAATATCATTGTGATATTTGCCAGAACATTCAGAGTGATACTCTTTAGTATACCAATGACGAATGGAAATCCTTCTAGTGACATCGTCATACAGCACGCGGTAGGTGAACATGCGAGATTCTATATAATCAAACTTAAACTTGATGACAACTGGAAATCGATTTTGGGTCCAGTAAAAGACTAGACGTTGATGAATTTTTGATTAAAACATGACACACTCGATGTGTTACAAAAACTCTTTAACGATGACACGTCGATTGATTTTTTCAAATGCAATTTTCTTGTTATCAGCTAACGAAAACCTGCAGTCAAACAGGGTGGAACGCAACCTCAATCCCATTCAAATGCACAATCTACGAAGACATAAACCAACCAGAAAGCTCAGATTAAAAGCGACAAAGACTTCCGCTATAACTCTGATTTGAAGCTTTCAAGATAATGCAAAAGTAAGAGCATGTTTGGTCAAAGTCATAAGACGCAGATGGCAAAGACGATAAAGACAATACAAAGGCTCAAAGTCAAGATCAGCAAGCATTGTGGAGGGAACAAGCTTACAACGAAGAACAGAGTATACCAATGAACCTCGAGCTTAAACGACAAAAGCAATCTCACTGATCTCATGAGGAGTTTCATCATGAACGTCACCTTCGGGGGAGATTGTTATCCTCAATTTTATTAAGTCAATAAAGGAAGCTACGTTCCCGTGTTCAAGACCTCACTAACTTCGGGGGAGATTTGTTATCCTCAATTTATTGAGTCGAACACGGAAAGCTCGTCACTCTCCGATGGAGCTTACGTGCATACTTATTTAACGTTGTAATAGAATAATATCGGGATCGGGCTCGATAGAATAATCTAATATTTAATATGTTTTCGGGGTTTAATCCCAAGCAAAACCCGAGCCCGGTCCAAGTTAAATATCCCACGCGTCGTAGAGATATATATATAGATATTTTCCTAAGAAAATATCTATATCTCACATAATATCTATTTTCAAAATCTTTCTTTCTCTCATCTCTC
The DNA here is from genome assembly GCA_026074375.1 of Tanacetum coccineum. Lineage (NCBI taxonomy): Eukaryota > Viridiplantae > Streptophyta > Magnoliopsida > Asterales > Asteraceae > Tanacetum > Tanacetum coccineum. The sequence continues at coordinate 63,283 of BQNB010005601.1, forward strand.
TCTCTTCTCTCTCTCTCTACACCATCACCTCCCTTTCTAGTTTCTTGTTCTCGATCCGTGATTGAATCGTGTTATGAAGTGATAATCGGGTACCTACAAATTGACACTCTCCTCCTTTATACTCTTTTAGTTCGACCGGTCTTAATATTTCGTGAAACATATTAATATAATTAATATACGATAAATATAACATAATTACATTAATAAACATAATTACATTAATAAACATATTCTCTGTGTAAATGCGTGCGTCCCCATATGCTCAAATAATTCCCGGACATATATAATTTATATTTTGTTCATATTCCAACACTATATGCTGCTGGTAAACATTATAAGTGACCTTTGTTGTGTTGGGTTAATAGAGGATTAGGTTTGCCACCAGTATAATGCTTTTTTCTCTTTGTGTATCGATTCAGCCAATGTTTCTTTTTTTAGTTTGAATGACGAGTAGATCGTCAGAGCTATATTGTACAGTAATCAAGTCCCTGTGTCGGGGTTAAAGACTCTCTAACAACCTGTGCTCCTTTGAGGGACTGAACACATCAAGTCATATCCATAAAGTGATAAAGTCCAAATGATACGGTATCTAATAAGGTCAAAAACTCTGCATACTTGTGTTATACTCCAAAGAAAATGACAGCTAGGTGCACTGGATACCAACGGTATGCCGGTGGTACTCCACGTCAGCGCCAACACCACCTCAACATCCATCCAATAACACCTCAATAACTAAAACACCCTCTCCAATAAAAATACCAATAACATGTTACTCGTACTTACGAGTCCCACAAAAATCTCAGAAAAACCCCACTCACAAAACAAAAAAACCAATGGCATTTAGCCATTCCGTTGGCTAAGGGACGAATGGCACGAACAGCCGGTGCAGTATGGCCGCCAATGGTACCCAAAAATGACGAATGGCTTGCGAACGGCCCCCTGTACCCAGCACACTAACTGCTTTGTTATTGAGTGCCGTGCCAAAGCTTTGCCACTTGAAGCTTCATGATAAAGTCGATAGGATACAGAATCCAGTCCTGAAACTATTGCAGAAGGTACCAAACTGCTGATCTGGGTGGCTCTTCATGATCTCTGATTTCATTGAGGAACAAATGCTGCTACTTGTGCATATAAAACTAATTGCGTCTTTTATTCGTCTAGTAAGAGTTTAGCAACACAGATTGTCCCCTTACGCTACACATTTCGGACACTTGTGAGAGCTGACCACATTCATGTTGTCAAAGTTGAGGAAGAAAGATGAAAGAACAAGACGTGGTATTGGCATAAAAAAACTTGGCAGTCTTTTTCGAGTTAAGATCAATGTAGACCCAACATTTGTCATAGACCCAATGAACCAATCCTAGCCACTCATTTTTTTCATCAAAATAAAAAAAACACTTTCCACCTCTTTTTTAAAAATTAAATATCTCACACACCGTTAATCGTTACGCATACAAAACATACCCTCGCGACGAGAATTAAAATTATCTTACTATAGAGAGGGCTACACTAAAATACATTCGACGAATTTTTTTATTAAGATATTATGATGTCATATATGATTTTTATGAAAATCATCATAAGATTTATAAATCATATATTATTTTTATGAAATCCATATATGATACGTTGTACGAATCATAAATGAAGACGTCATAACAATCTATAATATGATTTTCCGTAATTCGCGACTGAAACAAAAATAAAAAAGTTTGTCGGAATCACAATCATATTAGATTTTAAGAAAATCATATTATCCTTTATACGAATCATATATGAATCGTTATAAACAATCATAATATGATTTTCGCAATTCGTGAACAGATAAAAAAAAATCGAAAAAAAATCCTCGTAAATTATAACGTGGTCAACCCGTCTTACTGAAAGAAATAAAAAAAAAACTCGTCGCGGATTGGTGTATTTTTATGCCGTGTGACGATTGACCGTTTGTAAGATATTTTATTATTAAAAAAGAGGTGGAAAGTTGAGTGTTCTTTATAATTTGAGAAAAAATGAGTGTCTTAGGATAGTTCATTGGGTCTATACAAATGTTTTGGTTTCTACATTGATCTTAACTCGAAAAAGACAGCCAAGTTTTTTTATGCCAATACCACGTCTTGTTCTTTCATCTTTCTTCCTCAACTTTGACAACATGAATGTGGTCAGCTCTCACAAGTGTCCGAAATGTGTAGCGTAAGGGGACAATCTGTGTTGCTAAACTCTTACTAGAAGAATAAAAGACGCAAGTAGTTTTATATGCACAAGTAGCAGCATTTGTTCCTCAATGAAATCAGAGGTAATGAAGAGCCACCCAGATCAGCAGTTTGGTACCTTTCTGCAATAGTTTTCAGGACTGGATTCTGTTATCCTAACGACTTTATCATGAAAGCTTCAGTGGCAAATGCTTTGGCACGCACTCAAAAACAAAGCATTTAGTGTGCATGTACATGGGGCCGTTCGCAGCCATTCGTCATTTTGGGTACCATTGGCGGCCATACTGCACCGCTGTTCGTGCCATTCGTCCCTTAGCCAACGGAATGGCTAAATGCCATTGGTTTTTTTGTTTTGTGAGGGGGGTTTTTTCTGAGTTTTTGTGACTGCGTAAGTAACGATTAAACATTTTATTGTTATTTTTTATTGGAGAGGGTGATTTTAGTTATTATGTTTTAGTTGATGGATGTAGTAGGGTTTATGTGTTGGCGCGACTGGAGAACCACGGCATACCCGTTGGTATCCAGTGCACCTAGCTGTCATTTTCTTTGGAGTATAACACAAGTATGCAGAGTTTTTGACCTTATTAGATACCGTATCATTTGGACTTTATCACTTTATGGATATGACTTGATGTGTTCAGTCCCCAAAGAGTACAGGAGTTAGAGAGCTTTAACCCCGACACAGGACAAGATTACTGTACAATATAGACTCCTAGACGATCTACTCGACGTACAAAACTAAAAAAAGAAACATTGGCTGCATCGATACACCAAAGAAAAGCATATACCTTGGTGGCAAACCTAATCCTCTATTAACCCAACACAACAAAGGTCACTTATAATGTTTACCAGCAGCATATAGTGTTGGAATATGAACAAAATATAAATTATATATGTCCGGGAATTATTTGAGCATATGGGGACGCACGCCATTTACAACATAGAAATGTTTATTAATGTTAAAAAAACATTAAGTTTATTAATGTAATTATGTACTATTTATCGTAAGTAATTATATTAATAATGTTTCACAAAATATTAAGACCGGTCCGAAAAAACTAAAAGAGTATAAAGAGGAGAGTGTCAAATTTGAATGTAACCGATTTAACACTACATCACACAATCCAATCACGGATCGAGTAACAAAAACTAGAAAGGGAGGGTATTGTGTAGAGAGAGAGAGAAAGAGATGAGAGATGATAGAAAAAGAAATAAGATTTTATGCGTGAGATATATATATTTACTAAGGAAATATCTATATATATATCCCTACGACGCGCGGGATATTTAACTAGGACCCGGGCTCGGGTTTTGCTTGGGATTAAACCCGAAACATATACAATATTAGATTATCTATCGAGCCCGATTCCCGATAATATTCTATTACAACATTAACTAATTAAAGACCGAAGCTCCATCGTAAAGTGACCGAGCTTCCTTGTTCGACTCAATAAATTGAGGCTAACAATCTCCCCCGAAGTGAGGTCTTGAACACGGGAACGAGCTTCCTTTATTGACTCAATAAAATTGAGGCTAACAATCTCCCCCGAAGTGAGTTCATTGATGACACTCCTTCATGAGATCAGTGAGATTGCTTTTGTCGTTTAAGCTCGAGTGTTCTTGGTCTTTGTCTTCGTTGTAAGCTTGTTCCCCCTCCCATGCTTGCGATCTTGACTTTGAACCTTCGTCATTGTCTTTATGTCGATTGCCATTTGCGATCTTATGACTTTGACCAACATGCTCATACTTTTGCATTATCTTGAAAGCTTCAAATCAGAGTTAGCGGAAGTCTTTGTCTTTTAATCTTGAGCTTTCTAGATGGTATGTCTTCGTAGATTGAGCATTTGAATGGGATTGAGGTTGCCGTTACCACCGTTTGACCTGCAGGTTTACGTTAGTGATAAACGAGAAAATTGATTTGAAAATCAATCGACGTTCACTCATTAAAGAGTTTTGTAACATTGCATCGCGTCGTGTCCCAAGTTTTTATCAAAATTCATCAACCGTCAATTCATTTACTGGACCAAATCGATATCCAGTTGTCACAAGTTTGATTCATATAGAATCTCGCAAGTCACCTACCGCAGTGCTGTTTGACGATGACACTGGAAGGATTTCCATTCGTCATTGTGAATACTAAAGAGTATCATCTGAATGTGTCTGGCAAATATCACAATGTTATTTCGTAGAACCTAGATAACAGCTGTGTGAACCTGATGATGTCCAAACAAGTGTTTGAAATGGAATGTGTCCTAACGAGATTTTGATTGATCTCTTGGCTCTAACTCATTAGTGCCATTTTTGTTTTAGTACTCGGAGGCTGTAGCAGATTGCCACCTATTCAAATAACAACCAACTCGAATGAGATGTCAATAGATACGTGTGTATCTCGTGACAAATTGAGACAAGTTTCTTTAAGAGAAACTTCGAATGGCTGGGAAGGTGTGCATTGCAACACTGGGTCCATGATGTCATTTTCACTGTCAACAATAACTTTGAATTCTGGACAGCATATGTATTGGACCCGGATTTTTTTCTGCTTAATTTGTGTGGAGGGCATCTTTGCTTAGACCCTTTACCCATCACATTTCTTTATATGCTTCAACGCCTTTCAATGCTTACCAAGACGTCATTTACTAACACCTTTTGTGATGTTCCAGGACTTAGGCTCAATCTTAGTTGTAACTCCCTCAAATCTGAGTATGCACGGAATGTTGAATATCCGAGGCGTTACATTATAGGTCAAAAGCACAAGATCTGAGAACGACTACTAAACTGTCATTTGAAAAAGAATCATTGGATTAACAAAATAAATTGTTTGTTACATAAGCTCATAGCGTCAAATAGTTCAACAAATAAGAGTAAAGTTCCCGGTTTATAACAATTGTCCCTAAAGAGTAAAAAGACCCCGAATCTTTAGAGTTGACACTTCAATTATAGACCCCCATGTAATCAATGCACTCTGCCTTATTGACCTGAAAAAACATGCTTAAAACGTCAACCATAAAAGTATGGTTAATTCATAGTTTATGTAAATAATGTAGGACCGCAAACTTCCATAGTGCATGATTAAGCAACAAATGCAAACAACATAACAAGTAAATACGTGTCTCTAAGCTCATACACCGAATCTAGAATGTATGAATGCAAATATAAAATTTGCCAACATGGAGTGCCGTGAGTGATGTGCTAACCTGCAACATCCCAGAAATCGACATGGTAATGCGTTCTTCCCAGTATAGCTAGTCACCACGAACGGGGATCCAATCCTAATAGAACAATCCATAAACATTCGCGCCCAGCACAATGTAAATTCCCAAATCACATCTATGCAAATTAACAGTTCATGTCATGGACATAAAATGGGATATGGTAACTTATTCAACACGTATCATGCATAAAATGTACACTTGCGTCCAGTTTGTAAAACAAAGCATGTTATCACCCCAAGGATGTAAATCATTTAAATAATTGTAAAGCATGGGGCTATGAACTCACCTTAGCCGGTAGTTCTCTGAATGATAACAAGTATCCAAGTAGGTAGTGATCAGCACCGCTAATACCTAAGAAATAACGGTTCAAGTCTTAGTTTACACATTAAAACTAACGACTCCTTGGGTATAAACAAAAATCCCATTTTAAGTTTATATATACCGTTATCACTTGTGCGGTGATGCACAAGATCATGGTTCTTATGATCTCGATGGTTCTCGAGAAACGTGAAATCATTATTAATAAATATACATTATTTATTAACTCGTTATTAAAGCCGTTCGATGTCCGAACATCTTAGTGTTCGACCGACTTGTCAAGTGTTTCATCTATTTCATTTTGGTTCTAAAATACCCTTAAGTTTCTAATTATTTTCACTTTTAGTCCCTAGGTTTACAAATAGACTATTTATATTATAACCTTTTAGTTTTGGAATGACGAAATTTGTCCTAAGTTTACAAAGAGATAGTTTAGGTTTTTATAGTTACATTTTCCTCCCTAAGTTTCACAATGTTTCACAAACAGTCCCTGTAGTTTTTGTATTTCGAAAAGTGACATTTCAAACCCTTAGGTTTCGGAAATTACAGTTTTAGTCCCCGACTTTGTAAAAATCGCATTTTCAACTCAATTAAATCCCGACAAGTGGTATTTGGTCTTATTTTAGTCAAAAAAAGACAACCAACCAATTCGGCTTTATAAAAAAGCCATTTTCGGCTTATAAATAAGCCATTCGGCCTATTATTGAACTTAAACGGGCCTTATTGGGCCGTTAAGGTCCGGTTTAACTTACCAAGGTCCATAGAGATTAAAAATAAGTCGAAAGCCTTAAATAATCACATACTGGGCGATTAATCTTTAAATAAGCTCGTTGAGCATATGGAAGCTTATTTCGGCTTATTGGGCTTACGGGCCCAATAGCTTCCACCTATTAAGAACCTTAAGGGGTTTCTTACGCATTTTCTTATTTTCATCCTTATTACCCAATGAATTCTGTTTCTTTTCTAACTTAATCACAATAAGCTACTAAGCTCCTTATTTGGGGCCCGTTGGGCCTGTTAAGGCCCCGGAAAGGTTCTTAATATGTCTTGGTTGGAGAACCGTCGATGTCCATTAACTCACTTAGTTTAATAAGTCACTTTGGAGTCCGGTTTTGCTTATTTTGCTTAATCATAACTAATACATCCCCGCTGTAGGGCCTATTAGCTCGAAAGAGTCGAAATGAGTTTTAGAGGTTATGGCTTGGCCCCATCTAACAATATTTGAGTCACATTAAGTCCTTTTAACTATGTATAAGCTGCCGTAAGATTTTACCAATAAGTGTTAAGAGCTTATTGATGAGCTTCATGCTCATATTGTACACGCAAATAGGCTTATTAAGCACCATTTAAGGGATCCGGTATGGGTTTTCTAATAAGTAAAGGCCCTATAACTAAAACAACATGACACTTCCAATCGAGATAGCTCGTTGTGGCTTGTAATAAGCCGTTGCTTAATAATAAGCTCTCGCTAGGCCTTTGTGGGCTCGTAAAGGGGCTCGTTTAGGGGTTCTAGCCTTTATTGTTGGTTCGTGTTAGGTCCGAAAGATTTATTAATGTGTTATATGTCTTGTTAAATTTGTCTAGCACTAAAACAAACGCGTCTAGCATTTTCTAAGCGTGACCCGACTCATGCAAACGTTCGTTAAGATTAAACATGTGTTCCCACACCCTCACGTTGTAATTACCACATTAGTTTACGTGTAGTTATTTATGCATGGTACCACACAAGGTGTATTTGTGAACATGAAATTGCGTGAACCATGCATGGGTTCGAACCATGCATGTTTCACTAACCTTGAGTTTTTAAACTCGAAACATAAGCGAAACCAATGATCAAATTAATGGAATACGAGTATGAAAGACAACGTAGAGGGCTTAGAATGACTTACAATAGTCCTTAGCTCTTAGTTTCGGATAGAGAGACAACCCGACACCCTTATACTTAATACGTGCGATACCCTAAGCCTTCAAAGCTCGTATTCCTAGTCTCTAGCTCGTGTGAGAGTCTTGACAACCTTATACGTGATCTTAAGGGTTTCCTTAAATCCTTAGTGACCAATGTGGGTCGAGTAGGGCTCGTTTACTTGCGAACCGAAGATATGGAGAGGAAAGAATGGTTCTTAGCTTTGAGAGAGAGTGTTAAGAGTTTAGGAACTTGTAAGTAGTAGCTTGTGAGTGTGTATTTATAGGGAATGAGCTTAGTTAACTTTCCTAGTCCATATACACAAACCGAATCGTGTCCTAGAGGCGGTTTTTGAGGGGTTTTAGTTAATCACACATGGTTTTTGTTAAACCACCATGAGTACATGTATTAATTAGGTAGTTGAGGTACAAGATTGAGTTAGCTTAGGAAATCTTATAGGTTTGTGACCTTTCTTGTTAGTTCGCGACACAAGGATGCCAATAGAAGTATAGTGGTTATTAACCCAGTAGTCAAGCATCATTTAGGGGACCATTAGTACCCATAATTAAGAAACCAGATGTACAAGTACTTGCTAAGGATCATAGGGAGATTTGCTAGTAACTAAAACCACTAAAGCAAGACGATTTTTATACAAGTTTACTTGCCCACATTCGGCATTAGAGGGATATAAACACAAAACTTGATTAAATTTTGTGTTTAGGTTTTCAAAGTGGGTATTGGTTTGAGTCTAGGTAAGTCTAGGTATTACCGGGGTGCGTCCAAATGTATTTTATCGCGAAACGTAACCCTTTTACGTGACCAATAAAAATAAAATACGCAAAGTACATAATTATTCTTAAAATAATTATTTCTTACTTGGTTGATGTAAACCCTTAATTTATTTGGTGACCGTTTACATTCATTGATTATTTCTAGTCTACGCGGTTTAGCTTTAAAAGTAAAGCACTAAAAGTACATGCGTATCGTACTAAAATAAATAGATGATCATTATTATAGTCGTCATTTACCACTAAAATGAGAAATGTTACAGTCTCCACCCGTTAAAAGAGCTTTGTCCTCAAAGCTTAAGACCTTGTAGTAGATGACGAAGCCCGTTTGTGAAGAGTTGTGGGTAATTTGTTTGAAACGAATCTTCACGTTCCCAGTGAACTCAGGGCCCCGCTAGAGTTCCAGCGAACCTTAACCAGTGGTATCCGGCTCCGCTTCAATCGTTTGATCTCCCGTTCCATGATTTCAACGGGCTCTTCCACAAACTGGAGCTTATCGTCAACATGAATTCCTTCTAACGGCATGACTAATGGTTCGTCGGCGTAACATTTCTTCAGATTTGATACATGGAAAGTGTGGTGAACTCTGCTCAACTCTTGAGGAAGTTCCAGCCTGTAGGCAACCTTTCCAACTTTTAGCTAATACTTTTGAAAGGTCCACATACCACCGGGTTCAGCTTGCCCCGCTTACCGAACCGTACGACTCCTTTCCAGGGTGAGACCTTGAGCATAACTCTGTCTCCAACTTCGAACTCCATCGGCTTTCGCTTCCGATCGGCGTAGCTCTTTTGTCGATCCTGTGCCGCTTGCATCCTTTGCTTGATCAAGACGATCTTTTCCGTCGTTTCTTGGATTAATTCTGGACCAGTCAGTTGGGCTTCCCCAACCTCGGCCCAGCACACTGGTGATCGGCATTTTCGACCATACAATGCCTCATAAGGGGCGGCCTTTATGCTAGCGTGATAACTGTTGTTATATGAAAACTCGGCCAATGGCAAATGCTTAACCCAGCCCTTGCCAAAATCAATCACGCAAGCACGTAGCATGTCCTCGAGAGTTTGAATGGTCCTCTCGCTCTGGCCGTCAGTTTCTGGATGATACGCAGTGCTCATGCTAATATCCGTACCCAAAGCTTTTTGAAATGATCTCCAGAAATTTGAAGTGAATCTTCCATCACGATCACAGATAATTGAGGCAGGTATCCCGTGTCTTGCCACTATCCTGTTCAAGTACAACCTCGCCAATTTATCCAACGGATCATTTTCCCGTATTGGTAAGAAGTGAGCAGATTTTGTAAGTCGATCCACAATCACCCAGATGGTGTCGAAACCTTGCGACGACTTAGGAAGCTTGGTGATAAAATCCATCATGATATTATCCCACTTCCACTCGGGTATCTCAGGTTGTACTAGTAATCCCGATGGCCTTTGATGTTCGGCCTTGACCCTCGCACACGTCAGGCATTTGCTAACATACGTGGCGATATCTGCCTTCATGTTTGGCCACCAGTATAATTTCTTCACATCTTGGTACATCTTTTCAGAAATGGGATAGATAGAATATTTTGACTTGTAGGATTCGTGCATAATCACAGATCTTAAGTCTCCATAGCAAGGTATCCAACTCCTGCCGTGTAAACATAATGTTCCATCGGCACGTGGTTCCAATCTTTCCTTGGGTATATCCCTTCGGATTATACCGCCTACGTCTTCATTCACGAGATTCTCTGGTTTTTGGGCTTTGATCTGAGCTTCTAATATTCGTTTGGGGAGATCCAAACCAATTGTCATAACTAAGGCTCGAACCCGCAATGGCTCAATCCGTTCCTTACGGCTCAGTGCATCGGCCACTACGTTTGCTTTCCCGGGATGATAACGAATATCACAATCGTAGTCACTCAATAATTCTAGCCAATGGCGTTGTCTCATGTTAAGCTCCTTCTGATCGAGAATGTGTTGTAGGCTTTTATGGTCGGTGAACATGGTGCATCTGGTTCCGTATAGATAGTGTCTCCATATCTTTAGGGCAAACACTACCGACCCAAGTTCTAAATCATGAGTGGTGTAGTTCTTCTCGTAAACTTTTAGTTGTCGAGAAGCATAGGCAATCACCTTCTCCCTCTGCATTAGTACAGCACCTAAACCCTTGTGTGACGCATCACAGTAGACCACAAAGTCTTCGCTTCCCTCAGGTAAAGCCAGAATTGGTGCACTGCACAACTTCTGCTTTATTAACTGAAAAGCGTTCTCTTCCTTTTCTCCCCAGTCGAACTTGATTCCTTTCTGAGTAAGTTTCGTCATTGACTTAGCAATCTTCGAAAATCCTTCAATGAACCTTCGATAGTAACCAGCAAGACCTAAAAATTGGCGGATCTCCGTTGGTGTCTTGGGAGATGCCCAATCTTTGATAGACTCTATCTTGGCTGGATCCACATGTATGCCTCTACTATCAATGACATGTCCGAGAAATTGTACCTTCGGAATCCAAAATTCACATTTTGAAAACTTTGCATACAACTTCTCTTTCTTAAGCAATTCCAAAATTGCTTTAAGGTGTTCTTCATGCTCTCTTTCGTCTTTTGAATAAATAAGTATGTCATCGATGAAGACAATTACGAACTTATCCAAGTAAGGCTTGCACACTCGGTTCATGAGGTCCATGAATACCGCAGGTGCGTTTGTCAGTCCGAATGGCATAACCTGGAACTCGTAATGGCCATACCGAGTTCGAAATGCCGTCTTTGGAATGTCTTGCTCTCGTACTCTAAGCTGGTGATATCCTGATCTCAGATCTATCTTCGAATAAATACTGGATCCTTGAAGTTGATCAAACAAATCGTCGATCCTCGGTTTAAAATGTATGTGTGTGCCGAGTGGATTTGTTATTCAAGAACTTGTGCTTGAATCTTTATGAGACCGGCAGTAGTAGGAACACGTTCGCGTGTTATAAAAAAATTTTACTGATTTAATTAAGAGGTGATATAAAATTTAATATAGTAAACATTTATTTTTTTTTCAAAAAGAATTTCTAATAAAATTATCTAAATTTTATCCGTACGATTTGAAGATACGTAATGTTGGTATTGCGTTTGAAATGAAGTGCGAATGTTGCAATACTTCTAAGTTTATTAAAGTAGTGTGTTTAATACTCTAAAGTTCTATGAGGGGTAAGCAAGTTTCCCCAATGATTAAAGTGAAAATAAGGTAAAAATAAGCCTCAATTAGAAAAAAAGGAAAGAGAAAGAAGAATGATGTGAAAGAGTATAGCCGGTTACATTACGGATAAATTGAATTATAATTTTTATTATTGGAAATGTTTTTCTATAACTAAATATAATATCACTAAATACATTACCTATGTTGTATGGTTTTTATGTCTTGGTATGCTTACGCCATGTCACGGTGAAAATTTAGTTTTTTGTACAAGCTATTGGTAATTTGAATATTTTATGACTGTGTGTTATGATGTGACTCTCCTATTTGTTTATCTATCCATTTTACTTAATTAAGCGAGTACGAAAATGAAGATTATTCTATAAAAAATCTGTGAGTTGCTTTTGTCGGTTATTATGTTTGTGATATTTAGTTGTTTTATTAAAACAAAATACTTTCGCTTTGATTGCTTGAGGGCAAGCCAATAAGCTAAGTATGGGGGGATTTGATAACGCTCCAAATTTACATAAAATATCCCTCAAAAATACATCAAAAATATATGTTAACGCATGAAATATTGCAAAGTTTGCTTGTTTGTTGTGTAATATTCATTTCAGGACCAAATGTAAAGAAAAGGACTAAACATGCAAAAGAATCCCGTTAAATGAACCAACGGTCATTATATGAAGAATCTAGAAGAAAATCCCAGGAGGAGTTAATGAACAAAGCAAAAGTGCGGCGCACAAATCTTTTTGTGCGGCGTACTTTAAGACGAAGTAAATGCCATTTAATTACACACTAAGTGCGGCGCATAATTTTCCTTGTGAGGCACACTTCTCCTGCAGTTACTCCCAAGTCATAAATGATTGCAATGATTGTGCAACCGTTCACTCCCCAAATTTTAGCAACTGATGCACCATCCTCAAGTATAAATAGAGCACGAAATTCAGGGTTAGAGGCGTCCCATTCTTCATTCTAATCATCTATAATATTTGCACAATAGTTAGGCCACACCCGTCCCAAAGTTGTTTCTTAGGGATTGTTGAAGAAATAAACTTATTCTTCATCCATTCCAGGTTTTTGTAGAGGAAAAGTACCATTTATTCTCAAAAAGGTGTGGTTAAGAAGGTGTTATAGTGGTTATAGTTGATTTTTCGGAGTTTGTGGCAATTATTGTCAAAGGAACAGCTTGAGATTGCTATTGGAGTTTGGTTATAAAAACGTTTCCCTATTTATTAATTATGAATTCTTGAATTGTTCATGCTTGTTATGTGGTTTTGAAATTGATGAATTGAGTAGTTTAACATGTTTGGTTTGGGGGATCATGTGGGAATGATGGATTAATCTTGATTAAACTATTAAACTTTGGATATTAACTAAATGTTAAACTTGATGTTTTTATAACCGGATTTTTTAATAAGTCATTTAATCTTCATACTAGAAGGGTTTTGGTCGAAGACTCAGACTCTATATGTTTGGGTTCCATGTTGGTTGTCTTGACAAACTAGATGTTAGCCTTGTGAGGAATTGGCTAACAAAATGATGATTAACCAGAGTTATTAAAAAGGTTTAAGGATTCTTAACCACATGTCTACGAACTTGGTTAAGAAAGTTTTTATAGTTTATTATTTCCAAACTTGAATTGAGCTGAAAGCATGTTTGTAATCTAAATGTATAATGATCCGAAAGGGGGATTTTTAATTATAACAAATAGACAATTGTGTTTAGTAAAATACTCGTTTCTTTATCGATTATATTTAATTCTTTTGAACCATTATCCATTCTAAGTTTATCTATATTTGTTCTCGTACCCCCAACAACATCATTTTAATATCTTCGGAGTACCTTGACATCTTTAGATCCGTGACACAGTATATATATTTACCTTTCGGAATATAATCGCCTCTTTTTAGAATATCCCAATCCTGTGGAATGACCGGTTTACCCTAAAACCTTTACTATAATCGGGAAGTTTTACTTTACCATGTGGTTTAGTTGGAAATCAGATAGAAAACTAGTATTTTAAAAATTTAAAGCTTTAATACAAACTATCATTGAATTAATTTACGGTGGCTGTGCTTTTGGCGCAGCTAGGGGATGCGGCAGATGTTTAGAGTTGAGGTGGTTTTAGGGTGATGGAGAGGGACAATGGCTAGGAAGGAGGCTAAGTCTGGGTGTAAGAGGTACTCATTGAGATTGGAGGTCGATAGGGCGGTTTCGAATATTGAGAGTGCTCAGAGAGAGCAGGAGCATGGGATGTTAGCTGCTAGTGAGCAAAGGACCAGTATGTTGGATAGGATTGGGGTATTAGAGAGAGACAACATGAGACTGCAAGGGATGTTGTGTGTCGAGAGGGAGCGAGTTGATAGTCTTCACCCTCACATGTCATATACTCAGGAGGAGTTGAGACACATACGCGTATCTCGCTACTATGACCGAGCTGAGTTCAGGAGGCTCGAGACTTTCGCTATGAGGCGTTTGGGTTATCGCCCTTAGACATGTTCTATTAGAACTTATGTATCGATCGTAGTTTCGGATAGGGGGTTTGGGCTAGTAGTTGATCGTTAGGAATCTGTGCCGTCTTTTGGAAAATTGATGTACCTAACTGTTATTTCAGTTATGAAATCTATTTATCTATTGTTATTTTTCGTTTATCTTTTACGTATTGTATTGATATTTACTTCGCCTTGGTATATCGTGAACTCATTATGATTCTTTATCTCCGTGCGATAGACCTAATCAATTCTATCTGCGTTTATGGTGATCCCATCTCGCCTAAAATCTCACCGTGTTGTATATTCTTGTGATATAGAATGATGCCTACAGCTAGACGTACCAGAATGACACCTGTTGCGATCAAAGAATTTATCAAGCAACGTGTGACGGAAGCTTTGGAAGCTTACGAGGCTAACAGAAATTGCAGACCCATGATGGAGAGTGGGATGGACGTGAGGATGGCAATGGAAATGGTAATGGATGTTGGAGGTTTGACGCCCGTGGCTCGCAAGTGCACTTATCAGGATTTCTTAAAATGTCAGCCACTCATCTTTAAGGGAATTGAAGGAGTCGTTGGGCAGACTAGATGGTTTAAAAAGATGGAGACCCTTGTTCCTCATCAGCAACTGGTCCAGAGTCATCAAGTGTTGGTTACGCCTTGCGCCCTGTAGAACGGTGCACTAACCTGGTGGAACTCTTACAAGAGGATAGTTGGGACTGATGTTGTGTATGCCATGTCGTGGAAGGCACTCATGAAGTTGATGATCGAGGTTTATTGTCCTAAGAATGAGATTTAGAAAATGGAGACTATTTTATGAAATTTAGCTGTGAAGGGAAATGACTTGAGTACCTATACCCAAAGATTCCAGAAACTAGTCTTGTTATGCACCAAGATGGTCCCTAAGGAGGAGGAGAAAGTTGAGAAGTTTATTGGAGGTCTCCCAGATAATATCTAAGGCAATATGATTACAACTGATACCCACTAGACTCCTCATGATTGCAATATCGATTGCAAAAACTTGATGGATCAGAAGCTGAAGGGTTCTGCTGCTAAGAATGCAAAAAACAAGAAGAGGTTTGAAAACAATCCCAGAGACAACCATGTGCAACAAACACCCTTTAAGAGACAAAATATCAGTGGGCAGAATGTAGCAAGGGGCATTACAACGGTTAGGAACTAGTGAGTAAGCAGATGGGTATGGTGGGTCTTTGCCCTACCTTTGTAATAAGTGCAAGCCATCACGAGGGGCAAATGTACCGGTGTATTGAAATTGCTCGAATGGCTAGAAAGGTAGGACATATGGCCAGAGATTGAAGGGCTACAGTTGCTGCAACCGCCCAAAGAGCCCTAGTGGAGAATCAAAAGATTGTGACCTATTTTGGATGTGGTGGACAAGGACACTAGAAGAGTGACTGTCCTAAAATCCAAGAGTAAAGATCTGTGGAAATAAGATGCTCTATCAATGATGGCTGCTAGGAGTTCGTACGCATTATGAGGATCGTGACGGCAACCCAGACTCCAAGTTGTTATCAGGTACGGTTTCTCAATAATCGTTATGCATATATCCTATTTTACTCTGGCACCGATAGAAGCTTTATGTCGACTACGTTTATTGCCTTAATTGATATCAGTCCTCTGCGTTAGACGTTAGTTATACTATTGAGTTGGCCGACGAAAGGATTGCCGAATCCCACACAATTATTAGGGGTTGTACGTTAAATTTGCTTGATCACCCGTTCAATATTGACTTAATGCCCATAGACCTCGGTAGCTTCGATGTTAAATTGGGATGGGAAGTATCACACTACCATGCAGTGTTGTCTGTGACGAAAAGATTGTTCGTATTCCCTACGGAATGAGATATTAATAGTTCGAGGCGACGGAACCAACGGTGGGAGTAACTCGAGATTGAATATCATCTCGTGCGCCAAAACTCAAATGTACATTCAAAAGGGGTGCCATGTGTTTCTGGCACAGATTTTAGCAAAGAAGACGGAAGATAAGTCGAAGGAGGGGCGACTTGAGGACGTGTCAATTGTCCAGGATTTTCCGAAGGTCTTTCCAAGAGACTTACCTGGACTTCCACCAGCTCGACAAGTCGAATTCTAAATCAAATTAGTCTCTGGTGCTGCACCTGTAGCACGAGCTCCTTATCGATTAGCACCGTCTGAGATGCAAAAGTTATCTACTCAAATTTCAAGAAATGGTCTGACAAAGGGTTTCATATGACTAGTTCCTCACCGGGAGCTCTGGTGATTATTTATCATGTAGAAGGACGGATCTATTTCTAGATTGTGTATTGTGATTAGCGGGAATTTTGAACAAGCTTACTGTGATAGAACCGATATCCACTCCGAGAATCGACGATTTGTTTGACCAGTTACAAGGGTCGAGCGTCTACTCCAAGATCGACCTAAGGTATGGTTATCACCAACTCAGAGTTCAGGAGGAAGACATTCCAAAGACGACGTTTAGGACTCGCTATGGCCACTACGAGTTCCAAGTAATGCGTTTTGGATTGACCAACACACTAGCGGTATTTATGGATCAATCAGGTGTGCAAATCGTATCTGGATAAATTCGTGATCATTTTCAGTGATGACATTATGATCTATTCCAAGAGCAAGGAAGATCATGAAGAGCACCTTAAGTTGATTTTAGAATTGCTTAAGAAGGAGGAGTTGTATGCCAAGTTTTTGAAGTGTGAATTCTGGCTTCCAAAAGTGCAATTTCTTGGTCAGGTGACTGATAGCGAAGGCATTCACGTTGATCCTGCTAAGATCGAGTCAATCAAGGATTGGGCGTCACCCAAGACCCCAACTAAAATTCATTAATTTCTAAGCCTTTTTGATTATTACTAATGATTCATCGAAGGTTTATCAAAAATCGCTAAGCCTGTGATGAAATTGACTCAGAAAAATGTGAAGTTTGATTGGGGAGAAAAAGAGGAAGTAACATTTTAGTTATTGAAGCAGAAGTTGTGTAGTGCGACAATTTTGGCTTTACCCGAAGGTAGTGAGAACTTCGTGGTTTATTGTGATGCTTCGCACAAAGGGTTGGGCGCAGTTTTGATGCAAAAGGAGAAATTCATAGCTTACGCATCTCGTTAGCTCAAAATTCATAAGAATTACTCTACACATGACTTAGAACTTGGAGCAGTGGTGTTCGCTCTAAAAATGTGGAGACATTACCTGTATGGTACGAAGTGCGTCATGTTCACTGATCATAAGAGCTTGCAGCACATTCTTGATCAGAAAGAGTTGAACATGAGACAACGCTGATGGTTAGAATTCCTGAGTGATTACGATTGTGAGGATCGTTATCACCCAGGTAAGTAGCGGAACGGGGTGGCGGATGCTTTGAGACAAAGGCAAAGGATTATAGCCAACTTCGAGTTCAAGCTTTAGTGGATGGACTATATGTCTGGACCTTCCCGTTCAACTTTTGAACACTCAAGCTAAGGCGAGAAAGGAAGAGAATTACGAAGCAGAAGACTTGTATGGTATGATTAAGAATCTTAAACCTCATTTTGACGGAACGTTGCGTTTGAAAAACAGGAGTTGGATACCCTGTTTTGGCAACTTAAGAGCTGTGATTATGCACGAGTCGCATAAGTCAAAGTATTCTATCCATCTTGGATCTGACAAGATGTACCATGATCTTAAGAAGCAATATTGGTAGCCTAATATAAAAGCAGAAATTGCCACATACTTCAGCAAATGCTTGACTTGTGCAAAGGTTAAGGCTGAACACCAGATTCCTTCTGGTTTGCTGGTATAACCCGAGATTCCCCCCCCCCTGATGGAAAAATGGAAAAAGATCACCTGGACTTTATTTGTACTAAACTGCGCAAGAGACGTCGGACTGGTCAAGACACGATTTGGGTAATCATTGACCAACTCACTAAATTTGCTCATTTCCTGCCATTGAAAGAAACAGGCTCGATGGAGATATTAACGAGACAGTACTTGAAAGAAGTTATCTCGAGGCATGGAGTGCCAGTTTTGATCATCTTTGATCGTGATAGTAGATTTACCTCTCATTTTTGGCAGTCGCTTCAGAAAGCATTAGGAACGCAGTTGGATATGAGCACCGCTTATCACCCGCAAATGGATTGATGGTCAGAGGCAAAAAGGACCTATCCCCAATCGTTAGAGGACATGTTGCGTGCTTGTGTGATTGATTTTGGAAAGGGTTGGGATAGACACCTACCCTTGATAGAATTCTCATACAACAACAATTATCATACCAGCATAAAGGCAACACCATTCGAGGCATTATATGGTCGGAAGCGTCGATCGCCCTGAGGTTGGAGATAACCAACTGACAGGACTAGAGATTATCCACGAGACCACCAAAAATATCATCCAAATCAAAGGTTGTATTCAAGCTGTAGGTGATAGAAAAAAGAGCTACGCCGATAAGAGACGTAAGCCTTTGGAGTTCCAAGTCGGGGATAAGGTCATGTTGAAGGTTTCACCATGGAAAGGGGTGATACGCTTTGGAAAACGAGGAAATCTGAACCCACGTTATATTAGACCTTTCAAGATTCTTGCCAAGCTTGGAACCATTGCATATCAACTTGAACTTCCAGAGCAACTCAGCCGAGTCCATTGTACCTTCCACGTGTCAAATCTGAAGAAGTGTTTATCCGATGAAACACTTGTTAGTCCAATGGATGAAATCATAGACCGTGAGGTCAAGCGTTTAAAGCAGAGTCGTATTACCATCGTCAAGGTTCGTTGGCACTCGAGGAGAGGTCCCAAGTTCACCTGGGAATGTGAAGACCAGTTTCAAAAGAAATACCAGCACCCGTTTTCAAAACCTTTATCTGCACCGGATAACACGTTTTGAGCTTTGCGGACAAAGCTCTTCTAACGGGGAAAGGATGTAACACCCCGTAAAAATTTCGAATTTATCGTCGCTGACTTTTTCGTGAATTAGTTGACTTTTATTAATTACGTGAAATTTTGCGTTTAACCGGGCAGTTCACCCGCGTGTATCTGAGAATCCTTACCGGATGCATTCCGGCTTGCTATTTAATCCAGTCTTTCGACAGATGTCACGTTTTTTTACGTTTCGGATATATGTTTAAATTTTCAAAATTTATTTCAAGTTATTGCGTGTTTTTCAGTTTTCGCGTATACCGTAAACAACGTATAAAAATATCATAAGTATGAAATAAATATCCAAGGTTTATGGGATTCCTTTTTTGCATGGATCATAAATTTCTAAATTTTTAACCCCCCATGTTCCTTGTGGTTTTGCCGTCCGCTCCACCCCCTAACACCCAACAGCTTCCTTAAAAGTTTTGTAATTACGTGCCCTTGATATTTTTTGTAATTTCTAACAGTCATTTAGGTGTGTGTATATAAATCCGGGCTCGGTGCATTTCCCTGTCATTCACCATAAACAATTTTTCTCTCTAAAAAAAACACACATCACAAAAGTCTCTCCCTCTCCTCCCTCTCTTGTCTCATTCGACGCCAAAGACACACACACACACACACACATATTTTTCCACCTTTGATGAAGATTTTTAAGCTAGAGTTTATTCGGGGTTGATTCGTATAGTTATTTGGGCTATTTTAAGTATCATTCGGGTTTGTTCGGTTTGCTTTATCTACCTCTTAATCATCATTTCATAAGTTTCATCTTTCTATATTTTTTTCTTGTCTCTGGATTCTTATCATATCTAGGCAGCTAGTTATACTACATGTTTATATAAAATCACAAGATTTAATTTTAACAAAACCCCTTATATAGGGTAAATTTTGAAGTTTTGGTTAATAATCAATATCTTTTAGTTTTATCTATCTTGTAATGCTATTATAAATGTTCGAAATTTATAAAAGGAATCAAAAAGGAAAGTTTAGTTGTGTCATCGTGGTTGTGTTTTTATAAAAAGATAATTTTCTATAAAACTTATTTGCTTATTGGCTTATTAATAAGCTCGTTTGAGCTTATTAGGCTCGTATGAGTTTTGAACTAAAAAGAAAACCATAAAGGTTTGAACTTTAAGCTTATCCAAGCTTTGTCTTATTTTCTTAGCTTATTTTCATGGATTATTTGATAACTAGTAAGGTTTTGAGCTTAACAGGCTTAATTAATAAGCACATACTTGTTTGGTTGGTTTTGTGGGCCTCGGCCCAACACCAAGCCTAAACCGTGGGCTATAAGCCACGACTTGGCTTATTTGGGGTAGCTTATTTATAGCTTATTTGTTAAGCTAAAAGCTTATTTGCTTATTTGTTTACTTATTGGAATTTTTTGTGCTTATTGTATTTTGGATCGTTCGTTTAGGCTTATTGGGCCTAAAAGCCCAATAAGGGTCCGTTGGGTTTCAGCTTATTTCATTAAGGGCTTATTGCTTATTTTTACACTTATAAGATGGCGTGTAAATATTATAACTTATTTACGTATATAACACATTTATATATTAAGTGTTTTAACTATATAGACTTGTTGTGGAAAATAAATTGTTGAGATGAGTTTTGAATGAAACGTATAGAATTGGCGTTAGTCGGGAAATGTGAATTATAGTTGAAAGTGGTTTTTGGATAAAGTCTAATACTTTGGAAAACGGATATAAACGAAGGAGTCATGTCGAAATTTTTATAAAATCTTTATACTTAGAAAAATTTGTAAAACTTATTTTCTTAAAAACCCGACAAAAGGATGAATTTACATTATCTTGTAATTAATAAATATTTATTATACTTAAACTTGATACATAAACTAAACTACATACTTTCATATAAACCACTAAGTATTTTCCTTAATAATGACAAAATACAAAATAATAAATATTATTATTTTAATACCCAACTAAAAGACAAAAAATATATTTGTATTACTTTTATAAATATAGAACTTCTATTACCTATTACTTAAATTAAAAATGTGAAAGCATTCATATCAAGGATGTCTTAATTCGCTATTTTTGGGTTACCGGGTAAACTGCCGAAACTTATTTACGCTTGTTTATTTTCCTAATATATGATATATACTTATGCTAAGTATCGTGATACGTTTTGTCGAGTCAAAACCACTACAACCACCACACAATCATTGTTACTAAAACCATTTTCAAATCAATGGTACAACTACGCTTGAAAACTCTTATGATTCCATGTTGTATCAATTCTGAACCAAACTGCTATTTACTAGGTCGTGACCGGGCACAGTTGTGCAATACCGTGTGATCATCTATTTTCAGCTGCTTTGCTTCACCCTTTACGGTGAGTTCATAGCCCCATACTTTAACCTACTTTTCCCTACATTTTCTAACTTTGGGGTGAGAACATTGTTTGCCATTAAAACTGGACATAAGTGTTTTACGTTACCCTTACATGTATACGTGTTGCCTAAGTTTGCGTTTAAACCACTAATGGCCCGAACTATCGTGAACATTTAATCTCTTAACCGACGGTACTGGTTGAGTGAGCGCGAATGAATAAATAGATCTATTGGGGCTAATAACCCCAGATGACATCAAATAACGTCACTTTATTATATCATTTATCCATCTTATTTTGCCCATTTTTTATATAATTTATTGCATTTTTTGGTACTTATCGCTTTTTTAAAGTTGAATATAATACAGTAATTCAGGAGTGTTTTGTGAAGATAAGCTAAAAGGCGCATAAATTGGAGCTAAAACGAAGACATTTGAAGATTTTTGAAAATTCACCAATACGCCGTATCCAACTAAAGAGATACGGCGTATCGCGCCCAAGACATTCAAAAGAAAACGTGTTTAAAACTAATTCCCAAATACGGTCGCTATCCTGCTCATCTACATACGCGTATCCATGAAGATAACTATTCATAGATATATAAATCAAGTAAAATTAGGAATGATATTTGCTAAGATTTATTAAAAAACGTAGCACGGCACTCTAAGATATTTAAAAGATTCATTTCAGTAGTTAGTTCTCCAACGAATCCAAACCCAATACGCCGTATCGACCTATCTGGATACGGCGTATCGAGTATTTTTCACAACTATAAATAGAAGACTCAAAAATGAGTTTTAAGTGTGCAATTCATAAATCTTTATACCCATACGCATCAGAGAACTAATTTTAGAAGAGAAGATATGGCCATAAAGGTCAAGCATTGATCATGATCCATAGAAGAAATGTGTATTTTTATCTTCTTAATCGTCTTCGATTTCAATTGTTTGATGACGCTTGTATAATTACAATGGTTGTGGCTAATACCCTTGGGTATTAGCATTTAATGAAATCTTCAATGTTTGGTTTGTTTTAAACGGTATTTCTTAATTTATCGTTGATTGTTTAATTATGTTTATCACCTCATACTTGTTTATGTGTTTGAATATGCGACCTATCATTCAACTGGGTCTAGTGTTATAGACCAAGTAATCTAGATATTGGGATAGCTCTCCATATCGTGTCTTATATTACTGGACCAATAGGATCACAAATAATGTTTTGTCTTTATCTTTTGATTATGAGTTTAGTTGGACCGGTAGGTGACCTGTTTATGTTTCAGCAATCATGCTCTTAATTAACTGATAAATATTGGAATAATAGACTACCAGTATATAAAACACCTTCAAACAATAAATGGGTAAAGTCCCGTTGGGCTAGAGTCTTAACAAGATCACCACTGCTTTAATTCTCTAAGATAGATTATAATTAAACTAAAGGATGCTTTATGCGGATGCATTAATTGTGACAGGATTAATTGTGTCTAGGTCTTAGGATGATGTCCCGCCTAAGTATTAAGAATGATATGTTGCTTAGAGATAAGTAAATCATTGCACTAAAACAAACAAACCAGCATTGAACCGGATTTAATATGGCTAATACAGTTTTCTATCATTTGGCTTGTACCGCTTTTCTATCTTCTAATCTTCATCTTTTGTGTTTATTGTGTATTGAATTGGTATTTGATATGCTACATATTTATTAGCCTCGGTATCATGAGCTTAGTGCAGTGTAAAGAATCTTTTTATGTCATATTGTATATGTTATAATAGTCACATACGTTTTATAACTTGTGGTCCACACTATTGCATTTCAAATTAAACATATGAATTCACCAACTTTTGTTGACGCTTTAATCAATGTTTTCAGGTGCTTAGGTTGGATATTCACTCAAGGTGCTTCTTGAAGTCTAATTGCTATATGTGTCTACCATTTCCAAGACTTCTATTTAATCATGCTTGTTATTAATTTATCAAACTTTTATTTCGCTTCCGCTATCTATGAAACTTCTTTTGGGTCGAATATAAAACTATCTATTTTATAAATGTAACAAGTATGATATCCATAAGATCGTTTATAGTGCCGAAATTAAGATGCGAGAGTCTGCGATGCCATAACCATGACTTTGTCGAAGAAGCTTTGGACATAAGACAAACGGGTGAAGAAGCAGCCATATCGGGAATGGAGATAGTGTATAAATTGGATTCACGTTCTCTTGTAAGTAGATCATCTCCTTCCAGATTACGCACGTAGCATGTTTTTGAACAAAAAGCAACTTCTAAGTCAACGTCGCAAAATTGTCCAACACTGAAGAGATTGTGTCCTAAGCCTTCAACATAATATACATGACAAATCTTGATGTTGCCTTGTACATAATCGCCATATCCTGTGGTTGCTGCAAAATGATCGTTCCCAAAGCGAACGGTTCCCATGAATTTCTCAACGAAAGTTTTCAGCAGTGAACGATCACCCTTCATATGCTTAGAACAACCACTATCAACAATCCACTGAACGATCTGAACAACCTGCAACACATGAAGACATGGTCGCACGTTCAATTGGCAAACTGCCACATTCGGGAAAGTTAAAAACTATGAAGATGAGGATGACCATCCCATTGACATCGAAACTGAATTCCCGGCCATAGTCTTTGATAATACATTAACAGCAATCCAGTCTGAACCCATGGTATGTCCTCCTAACGAAAACGAGCTAGATTTCAGAATTTCATTAGACGAATCTGACGATGAAGATTACATGGTAATTTTTAATGAAAATTCATTTTCGTATAAAATAATTTATGTTAATTATTAAAAAAAATAGATTCGGGAAATGATAAACCGTTTGTGGAAAACGTAGAGGGGGGTGAATATGTTTCTGATTAAAATTTAAAAACGTTTGTATCAAATCCCCGATCAATCGCGACGTAATATGAAAAGTACCAAATATAATTTATGACTTTTATGAAAGCTTGAATATACCAAGTTGTCACAAATAATTATAAACATCGAAGCACCAAACATTCACAAATAAATAAATAGAGAGCGATAAATAAAAGAGAATGCAAACCAGACACGATGATTTATAGTGGTTCCATCTCGGAGCTCCTCTCCGCCCTACTTCACTCCCCGAGTACCCAACACGAGTGTTACGTCATAGATCAACAAGCTCACTTCTGGCGGGGAAACCTTACACACCGTTGCTTACACTTTATCCGGTACTAAGCTAAATACCGAGTCCTAACCCCCCCCCACACGGTCTTAGAACCAACTCATCGCCGCTTATCAATTTAATTCCTGTACAAAGCTATTTACCGAGTTCTTACACAAAGGGTAGAACCAACCCCAAAACCGCAGTTATGTGTTATGGCCCCAACATAAAAAACTTGTGTTTCATGCAAACAAACAACATTAACCATTCAAGTCTAATCATATGATACAAAGAGATGATACAATTTGTGATGTAATGATGATCCCATGACAATATTGTGTACTAATAGTTTTTAATGCCTAATCTAATATGAATTCCAATGTTTTAGAAGCCTTCTAAAGGATGATGATGATGACGATCTCCAATCTTGTAGATCTACCATTGGGTTATGCTTGGTGTGTGGTGACAATATCTTCATCTTGTAGGATATCTTACATATGGGTATACTTGGTGTGGATTGAAAATGGCAAGATATTCAAGCTTGCTTTGGTGGATCTCATAAAAGTATGCTTACAACAAAATAAATGTTACAGCATTATGATCATATCCAAAAATGAAAATGATTAATAAAGGTGTTCCTACATATCTAAATGGCTTCGAAAACTAGAGAGAAGTATGTGTGAAAGGGATGAGAAAATGGTGAGATTTGGCTTGCTAATTTATAGCCAAAATTCGTGCACTGTTAGCCAGTTCCGGATTTTGGGATAAAATAATCTAATAAAATCTTTGCAATCTTCAAAAGTTTGGCTAGAATTTGGAAAAGAGATTGATTGTGGAACAATACTTAAGGTCAACTATATGTATGTTTCATGCATGATGTAATAATCCAATTTTGTATTTTATTTTTACTTAAGTAAACTTGTGTATGTAAAATAAAAAGTTTAGTTGAGGCTTGCCAAAATAGAGTTTACTTGTTTAAATAAAGTACTTGTAGATGCAAAATGTGAAATGAGGTTTGATCATAATGTAATTAACACAAACGTGTACAAACCTGTTTTGTAACATACGAAGACTCGAGACGTCGAGATGTGATGATGTGATGATGTATGTTGAGACAATTTATGATAACGAGTAACTTGTACATTTAATGTTATATATTACAAGTAATATATATTTTGTCATTATCAAAACAAAATGAGTAATGTGTGGATTAAATTTTCATAATGTTGCACTAACAATCTCCCCCTTTTTGATGATGACAAAATATGTAAACGTAATATATAGTAAATGTAAAAGTCACTTGTATCCCCGTAATACCTTTTACATTACCTTCTCCGTTTACACTCTTCTCCCCCTTTTGTCGAAACAAAAAGGGTATGTCCCTGGAGTTTAACTTCAATTCTCCCAGAAAAGGCGAGCTTGCATCATCCCTAGTGAAGTTAAAATGTCTACTCAAACGCCTTATATTGGTGCATCCCCTAGGTAATTGTCCTTGGTTTATTGCGGGTCAATGGATCATATTTGAAAGCTAAGCAGGATTGTTGAAGATTAAGAATGATGATGAATGCGTGCAAGCTCCCCCTTGACGAGTGCTCCCCCTAGATCGAGGCGTCAAGATATGATGAAAAATAATATGTACTCCTTAAATGCTCGACGGAAGCTCCCCCTTGCTCGAGGGTGTCAAGTATGATCCTACAAAACAAAAATTAGTGCAATAACAGGTTTTGTCCTTAGACAAATATGTCATATACAACAACATGTATAGACGACTCAATATGATTTCTTGACGAATGCTCCCCTTGCTCGAGGGCTTCAAAATGAACCTTGTTGGGTTGATGAAGCAATGGAGGTGCTAGACATGGCAATTTTGTGAGAGTGGCGAAAGATGGTGATGACAATGCAAGCAACTAACAATGTATGTTTATTAGTAAAGTGGTGATGATGAATATGCATGAATGTAATGAAAGAGATATGGATTAAGGTATGACATATGTGCGAATGAGCACAAATTATCTTGATAAGGAAATCGATCTTAATCGACCTACACAAATCCAAAAGAGTTAGTAGAGGATAGAAGCAAGAATAATCATTCAAACATGATTGTTCAAACATTTATCCAACTATGTAACGAAAGAAAACTTGTTCAAGTATTATCACACGAATGACTTAACAAGTAGACACATAGATAGACATGTATATGAACAAAACATGTTTTCAATTAGACACACAAATAAGAAAAACTAAAAGGATGAGGTCATATGATGCAACTAGCTTAAACAAGGCATGGTACGCGTTCGAAAAACATTTGATATGAGAAATAAGAATATTCATACAAGAGCATGTTCCAAGTAGTTCAACCAAACACAAGCATAAGGAAGAAGATCATTTAGATTAGAAAATCAATTGCACTAACAATGATGCGAAGGATATGCGACAAAGGAGATAAATATGCATGAGCTATCTTATTGCATTTGAGTTTGTTTATTTATGAAAGATAAGTATCAAATTTGTTATATTGTTCCACGTTTTGTTTGCTTGATTTGGTTTTAATTAAAAATAATGTGGCTTCAAAAAGGAAGATCTAAAATTCTACAAAGTATATCAAATACATTAAATAATGAGAAAAAGTAGCAAAAAATCATGTGGCAATGTCATATAAGGTACAAGATGCAATGATCATGCAACCATGTGTATAGCATGTATATACCTAGGACATTTTACGGATAGTAGATGTAGGATAGCCAACAAGGAAACAAGTTCTATTATACATAGATATATCCATATCAAATCATCATGTATCTAAAATGACAATATGAGATCATTTGGACATCATATTAAAGAGACCACATAATATGTAAGAATCTGTAAGTCATGTTTAAGCCTCATAAATTTAGTGTTACAAAGTTATAAGCATGGAAAGATTTTAAGAACGAAACAACCTTTCTTAAGGATTGACATTTTTTTTAATTAGTCGAATAGGTTATCAATCACTAAAGATAATGACAAACAATAATCAAACGAAGAACAATTAATCAGACCAATATATATTCTTTAAAAGCTAATGAATGATAGGACCTAACAAAGGAAAGATCATATTTACAGCTAGTATGAAAAATGAAGCATTAGTTGTGTTTGGGAGATGGGGAACAAGATGGTGAACTACTGGTTAGGAGGATTGACAAGATGAAATGACAATGTCACAATGTGTAGATAAATTTAACGAAGTACTTTTGAAATGCCCTATTTTTCTTAAAATATTATTTAGAATTTTGGCAAAAACGCCATGATAAAAAAATTGTCTTTTGTTATTATACTAAAAGGTGATAATAGTATTTTACAAATCCACTGAGACCATCTTTACATGAAGCTAGGATCAATTATATTTAAAGTGATGGGTGGCACAACTCCTAATTTCATATGATTGATTTTATGCAAAATTCCTAAAATGACCCATTTTATACAAAACTTATTGTTTTAATCTGATAACGGTAGAATATGACCGAAACTTGACTTCCATATCTTGAAATAACATGAAAACCGTGTAGGCACTAACTTTCTAAACTCAGGCTGTTCGGCAAGTGGTATGTAATTACTACAGTTTGATATTTAGAGTATGTAATTTGGAACAATTACTTTTGAATGGGTTATCATACTATCGTTCGGGCTATCATAATTTAGAGGTCATAGTATGTGAACGTTTGAGAGCCAGGACACTTTAATTCGTAAAACTCCACAACTCGTCGATATGAACCCGGGAGGCCTCTATATGATTATGAAATCCCTATTAATATAGTACTTGGTATTGTATAAGTATATGTGAAGGAGTAATTACTGAGTACTTCCAGGGAATTTATTATATAAATACATGCTGAAATATCAAAGGAACATTGGTCTAAAATGAACCGCGGAAATAGAAATTCTTTATGGGTTTTGCCAAACAAGTTTGACCCGTTTTAACCAAAACAATAACTTATTACTTTGACCCGCTTTTGAAAAGTATTTTAAAGACTACAACAAGACATCATTACACTTCATCTTTACTTGAGTATTTTGGATAAAATATTCAAGTTGCCAATCCTACTTTGATGAGCATAATTTTATCACAATTTTTTTTATCAAAACATTTTACTAACATACTTAGTCTTATTTTTAATGTTTGATTAAGAAATTGAGATGATGTGAGAAGTTGACATAGCAAAAACAAAGGAAGAGATATACGCTTATATGGGGTGCACGAGACCTAGCTTAAGTCTTATTGTGCAAAAACATGAAGACGACAAACAAACACATAAATATCATGGCATCTCAGGACAACAATATCCCAATATAGGATGCAAAAAGTATATTGATATCTAAATAAGTTGGCAACAAGTAATCATATATCATATAACATATTATAATCATATCATGACTAATATGAGTTGACAAAACATTTACGAAAATACATTTTTGACACATATAGGAGTTAACCCAAACACTCCTTTAAAAACCGTAGTATTTCTTTTAAGAATCTAAATTGTCATACAAGACATGTTTGACATTTATGTTTCATAAATAAGCAAGCTTAAATGCAATGAGAGATAAGCATACAATCATCATATAGGCGCAATGCAACACTAGAACTGCTATATCATATAAAACATAATCATACAAAAAATTGTTTCGCCTTGCGTATGTTGTGATGACGATGTTATTACCAAGCTTGGATATGGAACAAAGTACTTATAGTTTCAAAGTAGGATGTTATCAAAGTTGAAGATACTGTTGGTGAATTATACTTTCGAGTGGATTATGACAAAACATATTAATGGTGGAGGACCTACAAGACAAAGTTGGGAATATCCATTAATGTTGATTGAGATTAGTCAAGTCAGTATTTATGCTCAGCTTAAAAGATAAAGATCAACATTAATGACTGATTGAAGATTAAGTCAAATGTATTTATATGCTGATTTATAGTTTCTAATTTGATTTTGATCTTATCTTGTTTGTAAACCCTAACACGCTCTAGTATATAAATTGAGGGAAGGTGTCTAGGTTTGCTCGATTCATAGATAGTCTCTCCAATGAGAGTCGAAACGCATAGAAAGCGTGTGTAGTAGTTAGTAGTTAGTTTCTTTATTAATGTTTAATAAAGAAAACCTTATTAGTAACATGATTGTGTTCTTTATATTCCGCTGCGTGTTACAATCATTGTTATCATACCCTAGATGAGTCCTAATAACGATCTATGGAGTCATTATAGGATTCCACATATACCAACCAAAATTGCCTGACTCAAAGGTTTGAGTTTCTACGTTAATACGAAATTTGAAATTTTAGACACTTTGTGGTATTTTGATATTTCGATTTACTTAAACCTATATTCAACTGATCTAACCTATTCTAGTAGAAAGTAGACTTAATTATGTTCGAAACGATAGGTGGCACGACTCGTACGGATTTACGGTTTGTATTTTACGGGCTTTTGAAGTGGATCAAAATTTTGAAAAGCTGACTGTAGAACCGGCTCGCCAGAACAGAACCGGCTTTAATAACGAACAGAACCACCTTTAATAATGAACAGAACCTCCGGTCTGATCGATTTTTAAAAAAAACACATATTTTGACCCGACTAAAAGGTTTAACACTTGGTAGGCTTTAAGGTAAACTTATATAATAAATTTTAGACATTATTCAAGCTTGTATAACAACGATATTCAGGAATCAAGACTTCTAAGTATAAAGCAATGACATACTTTTTATAATAAGTCCCGCTTTTTGAAAAAAATTGATACATGGATCGTACTCGGTTTTGAAAACCATTTGTTTTGAAAACTAGAGCCACATGGCTCTGATACCAATTGTGAAAAACGTAGAGGGGAGGGGGTGAATACGTTTCCGATTAAAATTTAAAAACGTTTGTATCAAATCCTCGATCAATCGCGACGTAATATGAAAAGTACCAAATATGATTTATGACTATATAAAAGCATAGAATAACCAAGTACTCACAACATCATTATAAACATCAAATCACAACAAAATCACAAGCATAAAATAAACAGAGAGCGATAAATAAAATAGAGAGTAAACCGAACACGATGATTTATAGTGGTTCGGTCACGGAGCTCCTTTCCACCATACCTCCAATCACCCGAGAGTACCCAACTCGAGAGTAGTTTACTTCACTAGATCAAACAAGTCTTTCTTGGCAAAGAAATCGTTACACAACATTGCATAACACTTTATCCGGTTACTAAGCTAAATTCCGAGTCCTAACACCAGTAGAACCAACTCATCGTCGCTTACACTTTATCCGGTACAAAGCTAAATACCGGGTTCTTACACAAAGGGTAGAACCAACCCAAAACCGCGTTATGTTTTATGGCACAAACACATAAACCATCTAGTCTAAATAAAATGATACAAATAGATGATACAAATGTGTATGTAATGATGATCCAAAACAAATGTGTCTAATAGATTTGACATGCCCCAATCCTAAATGATCTTCCAATGTTAGGAGCTTCAAAAGGATGATGATGATGCGATTCCTATTCTTGTAGAATCTACATATGGGTATGCTTGGTGGTGGATGACAATATCTTCAATCTTGTAGATCTACATATGGGTATGCTTGGTGGTGGATGGAAATGACAAGATCTTCAAAGCTTGCTTTGGTGGATCATCATAAAAGTATGCTTACAACAAAATGAATGTTAGAGCATTATGATCATATGCAAAAATGAAAATGATTAATGAAGGTGTTCCTGCATATCTAAATGGCTAGAAACTAGAGAGAAAGTATGTGTGAAAGGGATGAGAAAATGGTGAGATTTGGCTTGCTATTTATAGGCAAAATTCTGGCACTGTAGCCCGGTTCTGCTAGTTAAATTGTAGAATGCAACCGGCTAGTGTTCCTGAAGGGAACTGGCTTACAGTAACCAAACCCCGATTTTGGGATAAAAAATCTTATAAAATCTTATGCAATCTTCAAATATTATGGCTAGATTTGGAAAGATATGATGTGACAATACATAAAGGTCAACTATATGTATGATGTCATGCATGATGTAAAATCCATTTTGTATTTTATTTTTACTTAAGTAAACTTGTGTATGTAAAATAAAAAGTTTAGTTGAGGCTTGCCAAAATAGAGTTTACTTGTTTAAATAAAGTACTTGTAGATGCAAATACAAATGAGGTTTGATCATAATGGAAATAAACAAACATGTACGAACCTGGTGTTGTAACATACGAAGACTCGAGACGTCGAGATGTGATGATGTATTGTCTGTAGACAATATATGATAACGAGTAACTTGTACATTTAATGTTATATATTACAAGTAATATATATTTTGTCATTATCAAAACAAAGAGGAATGTGTAGATTAAATATTGTATTAATTGCAATAAACACCTTTGTCTCTTACCCTTAGGTTGATTATTTGATGATTTAGACTACTTTAAAGATCTATAAAATGAATTTCCAGCCATTGTTTATAAACGATGGCTAAACGTCTAAATCAGATTCGAATTAAACCTTCTTCTATATTCTGAATGTATCGAATAATAATTATTTTAATGATGAAGATCCTTGTTTGAATTATGATGGAGAAATTGTTTCGCGTTTTAATGATCTATTCAACGATATTCATCCCGGTGATTTAAAATCAGAAAAAGACGATGATGATAACGATATCGGTATAATACAGTCTTCAGAGGATAATGAAATTACGCATGGGGAAAATAGGTTTTCTGAAACAAGTCACGATAAAATCATTAAAACTTTTGAAACAGGAAGTTTTGTCATTAACTTAAATAATGTGATCTGGAATTATTACGTAAACGGAATGCTATTCTTTCTTATTATAAATCTATATGTGTCGTACGGCATTCCGTTCGACCCTAAGCAGTATTACAAGGATGGTTCTCATACAAGCGTTGCGGAGGCCAAGGTATGTTCTCTTGCAAAACTTTATACGGCGTATATAACTACATCTATACGTCGTATCAGTTTAATGTCTGATACGCCGTATCAGACAAATCCCTATACGGCGTATCGATCGTGGGTATAAAAACCTAGCTAGATACGTCGGATCGTTTCACACACACTTTTTACCCACAATAAAAAATTATTTTCACCGCTCACTTTGATTACCGATTTCTTTTTTATGTATATTATATGATGATCGTTTACTTGTGTGTGATAGAATCAAGACTGGCAGTAAGTTCAGCAACACGACTCATTGATTGATTACAGGTTTGAAATCCCGAAACCATTTGCTTAAATGACGTAAAAGAAGAAGGAAAAGGTCAAACTTAAAGACCGACTAAAACAAAAGTGCTTCCCGGGAGACAACCCGGTCATTTTAATTGTTTGTCGCATTTAATTGTTTGAATTTTAATTATCTGCACGAGTCTGTCTTCCCAGACATTACATACGGCGTATCGAACCCCTCTGGATACGACGTATGTATGTATGGACGTTATCAGTTTTAAAAGTTAATTAGTTAATTTCCAGTAATTTAATTGTTTCTACAGGAACAATACGGCGTATCCTAGGGTTTGGGATACGGCGTATTGATCCATGTACAGTTGTGTGTTTAATTTTTTTCTTGTACCATTATAGCAAGATAGAATTTACACTTGTCTTCTAACCTTTTACAGGACCTTGCTGAAACTATGATATGGTATATGCTGAAAAAGACTTTGGTGGATTTCCTCATGGGCATTCTGAAGCCCTAGTCAACACCTTTTTTGCTCAAGAACTCATCATGGAGAATTATCACGAGCAAAACATCAAGGAGTTTTCCGTTCTAATTATATTTTCCCTTATTATTTAATTGTTTTATCTATACAACGAGGATGTTGTATAATTTAAGTGGGGGTGGAGAATTAGAACGTACTTGTCTTCTTTTTTACAAAATAACATGCAAAATGCTTAAAAATGGTCAAAATTTAAAAAAAATGAGCATGACTTTTGTAAAAATCACTAGTTACATTACCTAGCGCACTATAACTCTTGATACATATTGTGAGAATTAAGTCTATTCCATTTTCAACTGTCTACTAAATTCCACAAAGTTATGAGTGTGTCGGTGATGTAGTGGACTTTAGAACTTGGCCTGATATGTCACTCGAGATCGCCATGATTAGTACTATAGATTTAGATGGAAGAACATGTTCAACTGATAAATTTCTAGGATTAAACCAATGCTATCTTGTCGTAAAAATAACTAACGTCACTGGTTAAGTTAACTCCCGGGTAACCGTGATTACTCTATTTTTAGAAGTAAAATCCCTAGAAACAACATGTTGAGCATTCCGTTTTTTTTGTACACCATATATTGTTTCGGTACACCTTTGCACTTTGCCTACCGATGTTAGATTATAAGCCTACTTTTTTCTTTGTTGCTGTGCTTTCGTGTAAAGTCTTGTATTTCCTGTGTCAAAGTGAAATTTTTCTATCTTTATAATGGTCGCGAAATTGCACAATGCAATGGGAAATATGTAGCTCGTAAGTTTCGCTACTTTTCGATATTTTGAATTATGTCCGATGAAGAAGTACTACAAGGAAAAGATTATCCTGATAAATTATGAAAGTGAAGACGGTGGAATTAAACCGAGGTTTATTATGTATTATGAAAAAAAGGAAGAAAAATAGTCGTTTCAAAAAGAAGTTTATACCGAAGGAATCACTTAGAAGGATCGATTATTCGTTGATACGTTACAGAAATCAATGATGTTAAGTTTTGTAAAAAGTGGCCGATATCATCACTTGTGTAAATGTATGCAAAGAGCGGGATGTAAGGGAAGTTGACCGTTATAGGAACGTCAACTTTGGTTGTCTTTGTCATTTCTGTGATTGAGGCGTCTGTCTATATATTTGAGTCTTTGTCATGGAACGGTTGGGGGAAAGTTACTAGCAATCGCACCTTATTTGTTGGCTTAATCTATTTATTTTGTGAATTTTATTTAACAACCATTTTACTTCCTTTTCCTAGCAACTAACCTTAGTGTCTACTCGAACGAGGACTTGTTCGAGCATGCATCTCTATTCCGTCGTTACGGCCATGTATGCATGTCTCAGCTGCCTTGTTGGATGACGACTTTTGGTGAAAGTTAGAAGGTCCCTACCCTGTATCATTCTTCATCTTAACCGTTGGTTAAACACGAACAAGGATATGTTCAGATTGTATATATCTATTCCATCGTTACGGCCGTGTATATACGATATAGCTGCCTTGTTGGTGTGGTACTTATGGTGAAAGACTGTTGAATAATCAACCGTAAGCCTTCTTAGCCTAATTTAGCTTTTGACTTGTTCTTCCTTAGCTTTAGCGGTGGTGATGTGTATCCTTGCCAAGCTTATGATACGAAACTAATCACGACCGAGCAATTGAGCGTACTTCTTAAATGTTGCACCCTATATTAGTTGAGTGATCTGAGTGTTTTCATTTCCATATTTCGTGAGGAGCTTGGTTCTGTACAGGTGATTAGGACAAAACGATGCTTAAACGGAAAATCCTTAACTTCGGTTCGGGGCACATTTTCAAAACTAAACTTTTTTCTAAAGTCTACTTGAGGACAAGTAGGATTCAAGTAGGAGGATATTTGATGACATCAAATAATGTCACTTTATTATATCATTTATCCCATCTATTTTGCCCACTTTTATATAATTATTGTATTATTTGGTACTTAATCGATTTAAAGTTGATAAATGCAGTAATTCAGGAGTGTTTTGTGAAGATAACCTAAAAGGCGCATAAATTGGAGCTAAAACGAAGACATTTGAAGATTTCTGAAAATTCACCAATACGCTGTATCCAACTAAAGATATACGGCGTATCAGCGCCAAGACTTCATAAGAAAACGCGTTCGACTAATTCCCAATACGGCCTGGTATATCACTCGAGATCGCCATGATTAGTACTATAGATTTAGATGGAAGAACATGTTCAACTGATAAATTTCTAGGTTTAAACCAAATAGCCTACATGTAGTAAAATAACTAACTTCATTAGTTAGTTAACTCCCGTGTAACCCTTGATTACTCTCATTTTTAGAGTAAAATCCCCTAGAACAACATGTTGAGCCATTCCTTTCTTTTTGTACACCATATTATATGTTTCGTTACACCTTTGCACCTTAGCCTACCGTGTAGATTAAGTCTATTTCTCTATGTTGCTAGTTACTTTCGTGTAAAGTCTTGTATTTCCTGTGTCAAAGTGAAAATTTTCTATCTCTGTAATGGTCGGGAAATTGCACAATGCAATGGGAAATATGTAGCTCGTAAGTTTCGCTACTTTTCGCTATTTTGAATTATGTCTGATGAAGAAGTACTACAAGAAAAAGATTATCCGGATAAATTATGAAAGTGAAGACGGTGGAATCAAACCGAGGTTTATTATGTATAATGAAAAAAAGAGAAGGAAGAACAATAGTCGTTTCAAAAAGAAGTTTATACCGAAGGAATCACTTAGAAGGATCGATTATTCGTTGATACGTTACAGAAATCAACGATGTTAAGTTTTGTAAAAAGTGGCTGATATCACCACTTGTATAAAAGTATGTAAAGAGCGGGATGTAAGGGAAGTTAACCGTTATGGGAACGTCAACTTTGGTTGTCTTTTTCATTTCTGTGATCGAGGCGTCTGTCTATATATTTGAGTCTTTGTCATGGAATGGTCGGGTGAAAGATACTAGCAACCGCACCTTATTTGTTGGCTTCATCTATTGGGAGAATTTGGCATATATTTCACTGGCAAAAGGTAAAATTGCATTTATCCAACCTTAAATTACATAATTGCATATTTTCCTTTCAAAAAGTCAAAATTGCAATATATTCAAACGTAATAATACATTGCATATATATCCTTAATAAACTTTTGTAATTGCATATATATCATTTCTTAACCTTCACAATTGCATATATATCCTTTATAAACCTTTAATATGTCTTATATATCAAAAAATTATTTAAAATAATTATGAACTCTAAATTATGAAATATATAATTTTATAAATATCAAAAGAATACATTTTTGACAACCTCCATTTATTTTTTTTTATTTTTTTTTTTTTTTGTTGTTTTGTTTAAAATGTACGATGTCCCAAGATTTAAAATGAATTTGATATCAAAAGATAATACATCAAAACGATTTTTAAAATCACAAAAAAATCAACTTATATCATATATAATACGAATGCTGAAATAAACTCATCAATATTTATATCATGATTGTTATATATGTATAAAAATAAAGTATTGTTACAATGAAAGCGTATACTATTACCAACAAGTTTATAAGCAAAGAAAAATTAATTTAAAAAAATATTTTTTTATAATTATAATTATCATGTATTTTATAGTTGTAAATTTATATTAAATAGTTATTCGCATATATATGGAATTTTAAATTTAAGTTAGATATATATGCAATTTTTGAGCTTTTAGAAAGATATATATGCAATTTTAAGTTTGAGTTGGATATATATGCAATTTTGAGCTTTTGGAGGGATATATATGCAATTCCCCCTAATCTATTTGTTTTGTGAATTTTATTTAACAACCATTTTACTTCTCTTTCCTAGCAACTAACCTTAGTGTCTACTCGAACGAGGACTTGTTCGAGCATGCATGTCTATTCCGTCGTTACGACCATGTATGCATGTCTTAGCTGCCTTGTTGGATGATGACTTTTGGTGAAAGTTAGAAGGTCCCTACCCTATATCATTCTTTATCTTAACCGCTGGTTAAACACAAACAGGGATGTGTTCGGATTGTATATGTCTATTCTGTCGTTATGGCCGTGTATATACGATATAGCTGCCTTGTTGGTGTGGTACTCATGGTGAAATACTGTTGAATGATCAACCGTAAGCCTTCTTAACCTAATTTAGCTTTTGACTTGTTCTTCCTCAGCTTTAGCGGTGGAGATATGTATCCTTGCCAAGCCGATGATACGAAGCTAATCACGACCGAGAAATTGAGCATACTACTTAAATATTGCGCCCTAGATTAGTTGAGTGATCTAAGTGTTTTCATTTTCATATTTCGTGAGGAGCTCGGTTATGTACAGGTGGTTAGGACAAAACGATGCTTAAACAAAAAATCCTCAACTTCGGTTGCGATACATTTTCATAAACTGAAACTTTTCCTAAAGTCTACTTGAGGATAAGTAGGATTCAAGTGGGGGGATATTTGATGACATCAAATAACATCACTTTATTATATCATTTATCACATCTATTTTGCCCACTTTTATATAATTATTGCATTATTTGGTACTTAATTGCTTTAAAGTTGATAAATGCAGTAATTCAGGAGTGTTTTGTGAAGACAAGCTAAAAGGCTTTGAAGATTACTAATTTCTGACCAATACGCCGTATCCAACAAAAGAGATACGGCGTATCCGCGCCAAGACTTCACAAGAAAACGCGTTTGACAAATTCCCAATACGGCTTATCCTCTATGTCTACATACGCCATATCCATGAAGATAACTATTTAAATATACAGTAAATAAAGTAAATTGGGAATGATATCACTGATTGATTATGAACGTAGCACGCACTCTAAGGAATCCAGCCTAATACACCGCATCGACCTTGCCAGATATGGCGTATCGAGTCATTTTCAGACACTATAAATAGAAGACTCAAAAAC